>VUQG01029608.1:0-28256 GCA_015106755.1 Etia nguti | reverse complement strand
TATATATATATATATATATAAAACCTTTTTAGTTTAACACATCTAAAACTTAGATATTAACAACTACAAACAACTTCTCTACACACTTAAGAAAATGAACCATTTGCACAGCTGAGCTCTGTGTTTTTTACACCTCTACAAATTACCTCAATGTCAAGCTGCTGTTTTCCTTTTGTTAGTTCTCTTCCACACAGTCCTATCATGCTGGTAAAAGGCATGCAGACTTTCAACATTCATTAATATCCACTGAATTCTGGCACACAGTAATGCAAGACTTCTAAATGGTACTTGCATGCTGTAAAATAACTTCACCACACCCACTGTGAGACTAATTGGCCATTGATTTTTTTTTTTTTCATTTTATCAAATGAAACCAGTTGTAACAACTACATGCGCAGAGTGACAGATTTCCCAATTACAGGTGCAAAGTCAAGTGAGAAAAAATGATCATCTGAAGTTTGAAATGTCAGAGGTATCCCTTTAAGTGGCACAGCAGCTGATGAAAAGGTTTGGCAGGGAAAACGCAGCTCCTCTCACCGCAGCTTGAGTGTCTCTGGAGGCATGAGCTCCAGCGTGTGCGTTGGCCCGTAAAGGTTGACTACATAGAGCTTCACCGCTGGGTTGGGTTGACCAGCCTGCATGCAGAACCAACAGTCCAGAGTTTAGACAGAAATCTCACTTCACTGCAGCGGAAAAATGCTTTATGCAACACTCTCCAAAGTGGCAACTGTGACTTATAAAGTGCTGCCAAATTAAGTGATTTGAATGAATAATTCATTGAGAGCAGTCTTTAAAAACTTAAATGCACATACGGTTATGCTGTTATGCAGAAACAATTTAGAGATTTTTGTCAGACAAACTGAAAAACAGATATAAAAAAAGACAAAGAAGGAACACTGCATAAATACTTAAACTAAAGCAAGTACATATTAAAAACAGGCATGTTGAACTTGACTATTTCAACATTATTCTGCATACAGAGGAGTCCTAGAAGAACCCTTACCTAAGCTGCTTTAACACTACTGGAGACGTGCACTATGATACCTCATCCGGCTGACCAGATGCATTGAGAGCAAAGCTTAAAGGGTTAGGGATGTTGTTAGAATTTAGTTCATATCTACTATATTATATTGTATTTTCACCTGTTTTCACAAACTTGACCAGGGTGTTCCTGGCCTTTCACCCAATGACAGCTGGGAAGCTCAAAAGGATACTGATATGGTGCAGACCTATTAATACTTAGGTTGGCATCTGCACAGCAAACTGAACTGGCCTTGAACATGGATGCTCTCTACCAAAAGGGGCACAGCTGTTTCTTTTAGCTAAGAAGGCTTAGCTCCTTTGAGGTCTCCAGCAAATGCTGCATGTTTTACCAGTCAGTCATGGCAAGTGTCCTCTTTTATGCTGCACTGGGGCCAGAGGGGAAGACAAGGACTTTGGCTTTTGGACAAATAGCTGAAAAGGAAGGAAAGTGGGGTCATTGGGGTTTCACTGAGCTGCAGGACTGAACGGTTCGGAAGATCCTATGTGCTCACTGTCATAAGGTTATTGAACACCTGATTCAGTGGATGAATATCCAAAAGCCAATAGCCAAGGACCCCACCGCCATCTGTTACTTGCTCTCGCTGTCCCCGTGTTTCCTCTTCAGCCATTATACTGCACCATTCTTATGCAAAAATAGCTTTTTTGGTGGTTATTTAAACACAATTAAACACATGTTAAATGATTGTGATCACTCTAATTATTTCTCACTAAACAGTAAGTAAATTCTTTATTCCTATGTTTGATCATTTGGTTAAATAATATAAAAGAAAATATTAAATACAAAATACAAATGTTAAATATGGCTTTAGAATTGGTGTGGATGTTTAGATTTTTAGACAGCTAGGTCAGCCGTTATTATACTACTATTAGCTAAGCTAAAATATAAAAGTGTTATCAGTCTTACCAGAGCAGGAAACAATTTGCAACTCTTCACTAGCTTGTCTTGCAAGAGGTGCCTCTTCATCAAACTAATTTACTACCAAAAAACAAAAAAATACCAAGAAGCTTCTATGTGGTAGAATGGACTACCAAAAGTCTATGTGCTGGCCTTGAGCATAGCTTACACACAGATGACAAATGGTCATCTACAAGTATCACCACTAGGGGGCAGTGTCATGGACAACTGTTCTGTGGGCAACTCTTGCTTTTGTAGCTACTGGTCCTTCAAGCTGTCATGGAAATGAGTGTTAAACAATAAAAACCGTCCACTGCAACTCCTGCCTGCGTTTTTTATGAGTACTTTCTGGATCTTTGTTGTTTTTGTTGTTGTTTTTTTCATTATGCTTCCCCTGAGATTCCCTTTCTTGTTTTCTGCCCTTTTTTCAACCAATTAGCATTCAACCCATACAAGTGTCGATCCTGTTGGGCTATATGTGCTGTTGTGTTCTGAGAGGACTCCACACAAGTACGTCTATCACATACATTATATACACAGAATCCTTCTCTCTGTGTAGCCAAATACATATGAAACCAGATGATTATTTAAGAACTTCTAAACCAAAAAAGTGTGTTACAACAATAGGAAGTAAAACACTGAGCAGAAAAAAAAAACCTCTTTGTATTGTCACAATAACTTAAACAACCAAATCTTATAGGCTACTATAGTTCTGTAAATTAAGCTGAAGCATGTTAGCATTGACACTAGCTGCTTTTATTTTTACTTTTATTCTTCCTCTTCTTTTAGCTTGAGTAATGAAGTCCAGTCTGTCTCCATCTCACCCCAGCCCTAAAATCCTCTTCTGTCACACCAACCCTATGGATATCCTCCTTCTCTACATCCACGAAAGTCCGCTGAGTTTCCCCTTTCCCTCCAGTCTTTGTCCAGGGAATCCAGTTCTATTCTATTCTGCTCTGTTTATATAGTGCCAAATCACAACAACAGTCACCTCAAGACTGTTTATATTGTAAGGTAAAGACCCTACAATAATTCAGAGAAAGCCCCCTTTGAACAAGTACTTGGCGACAGGGGTAAGGAAAAAATCCCTCAGGGAGAGGCAACCATCTGCTGTGACCAGTTGGGGGTGATGGGAGGAAGACAGGATAAAAGACACACTCTAATATCCCTTCTCTGTCCACATGTCCAAATCTCAGCCTGCCACTCAGCTTTACTTTGTTTCCAAACCGCTCAGTCTGAGCTGTCCCTCTGACATGCTGATTTCTATTTCTGTCCATCTTGGTCACTCCCAGTGAAAATCTTAACATCTTCATCTTTACCAGCTACAGCTCTGCCTCCCTTCTTTTTGTTAGGGTCACAGTCTCCAAACCATAAACTATAGCAGGTCTCCCTACCATCTTGTTAATCTTCCCTTCCACTTTTGATGGTATCCTTCTGCCACAAATCACTCCTGTCACTCATCTCCACCCACTCCACTCTGCCTGGACTCTCTTCTTCACCTCTTTTGTGCTCTGTCTGTTGACTTGGTTGACCCCAGGTATTTAAATTCCTCTTCCTTTTATTTACGATGAAAGATAATGTATGTGTGTTACATGCATGGATGTCTTCTAAGTGACGGTTACCTTGGGGTAGGGGTACTGCTTTCCTTTTGGGTATGTCATGCCAGTGAAGCGAGGTAAAGCCATGTTGGGCACCAGAGTGTCATTGAGAACCAGGAAGGCCAACCTCTCTCCATCAGGAGACCACCAATGAGCCACGTGGGTCTGGAGGATCTCCTCTGTTTGGAAAAACCAGCAGAAAGTTTTAATCATTAAATTAATGAATAAGAGGGGGCTGAAAGTATTAAAAATAACTCAACATAAATGTTTTTCTTAAAGTCACAATGTGAGGATTTTTATTTCAGGGTCCCAAATTTGAGAGCATCAGCTAATATTAGTGTAATTACTAATTGTACTGTAAATAGGCTCAGTTTAGTATAACAAGAAAACGCTTGTGTGTGAAGAACTAACACAAAATCAAACACATGTAAGTGGAAAAAAGGGGTGCTAGAAGAATTTGTGTTAAATTAGGTGTTAATCTGGGTTCAAGAATAGCAGATAAGTAAATTACTTTACTACACAAACATAATTAAGGATAAAAGAGAAAAACAAGAAAACAGCAGTAACTGAGGTTGCTTGTCTTTTTAAATTTAAAAAAAAGATTTACATAAGCTTCTTTTCTCCTGAGAGATGGGGCAAAGTGGCTAAGTGTATGCAGTGCTTGTTTGCTTAAAGCACATAAAATGACTCCTCACACCCACTGGGGAGATATGAGCACCAGAACAAACGTTATGAATATTTAATAATGGTAACATTTTTAAACAAGTATTTTTAGTTTAATGAGACAGTGTGTCAATGCTTTGAAATTAAACAAACACATATTTTATCATTTCCAACTTCACAATATTTAAAGCTCACTGTCACAAAGCAGTTTCTCAACAAGTCATTACATGCATAAAGGTTTGTCTGTAATTGCCATTTTCTTGCCTGGTTTCTCCAAACAACACCCAGGTAAATGTATACTCTACCCGATTTTGCTAGTCTTGCCCTCAGATGGAGAGAAATGTTTAGAGCAAACTGATAGGTACCTTCATAGAGCCAGTCAGCAATTCCATTGAAGATGACCCCGTCTTTTCCCGAGGATGTTAGCCTAAGGGAGTTACTCTTGACATCTGACTGATAATAGATGTTGTTTTCAAATATGTAGATCTACGGAGACAAAGCACACACAGGCACAACTTAATATGATACAGTAAGTAATAAGGAAATGCTGCCAAAGAGAAAAATTCGTGCATGACTGTAAAACTTATTAAGCATGTGCCAGAGTTTGGGCTGTAGCGCACATGCACTATATTAACAGTTACACTAAACGGCACAGTATCTGCTCAGCATCCAAGCAATTCTTTTAGGATTAAAAGTGTGAGCCAGTGTTGGTAAGCCAAGTGATTAATGCTAATGTTCTGTGTACTTTATTTATGAAAATAAGCTCTTACTCCTTAACAGCTCTACAGTAACTTTAAAATCACAAAATCTACCCCCCGGGATGTTAAAGTTCAGAGATTTGCCCTCAGAAAATCTTAAAGTCCCCAAGTCTGTGAGTGTCGACATTGGAATTGGGCCCATGTCTTACTTTTTTTTAGAGATTGTCATGCTAAATTGGCACTAGAGTTCCCTAACTCTTTTTATTTCTATTTATTTATTTATTTTTGGCAGGACATGAGAGATCGATTCAATGAGTTAGATCTGGGCTACAACTTAAGCTTGGCCATTTGTTAAATTGGCACTAATAAAAGCACTAGCGATTTAGTTTCTGTTTGTATTATATCCATGGACGCACAGACATCTGTCATTGTATTGCACTAATACGAATGAAAACTTAAGGACCAGTCTACAAAGCCAAAGGCTGGCAAACCCAGTTTCCTGTTTTGTCTGCCACCTGGCTAATACTACACCTGACCACAATGCCCATCCATGTGGATGGTGGGAGAGGCTGGCAGTACCGTGCTACCTTTTTCAAAGGTGTTTAGCTTGGCTTGGTGGATCAAGTCCCACCCAAAAGATCCTCACGAGTGAGCCGCCCTTCCATCTCTAGTAGCACAAAAACATCAATGGTTTCTCCAGTCCAGGAGAGGTGTGCATCCCTGAAAAGACTGTTCCATTGGAATGGTTAAGTACATGAATGGAGGCCAAAATTAGTTTGCTCAGTGGGGTTCTTGGGCTCACCCTTAGCCTCCTAGGACCTGGCGTCCACATATGTGGACATCACATTTTGGGTGGTCTATACCAAAATACAAAATTTTGCTCTACAAGGGCCTGGTATCCACTTACGAGGACATTATACTGCCACTGTTCTATCGAAATTAAAAACAAATGTCCTCATATGTGGATCTGATTTTTCTTAGAAACAAAAATCAGGTAAAAAAAAAAATCTGGTAATTCTTTGTTTTTACATTCATCAGGTCCCTATCAGCCCAAATAGCAAAGAGAAATTAAAAATGCATTCCTTGAAAGAGTTCGGGTCTTAGGAGGTTAAAGAAAGGGTAGAAACATTTAGATGGTATGAGCTACCGCTCCTTTGTCTTAAAAGAAGACTTTCTGGGAGTTTGGTCTTCTGATTTATAGGAACTTTGAGGGCATGTTCAATCAGAAGGAGCTCATGAGGTATTCAAAGACCATAGGAGTCTCACCAAATGTTGCACTGGCTCTGGAAACGTTGTATGCCCAGAGATAATGGTGGTCTTTTAAATACTTGGAGACTGTGGTCTGCGTCCTATTTGGAAAAGTTCTGAACTCGTTTCACTTGTTAGAAAAAAGTAGGTTAGGGTTAGGGACTAAAATCTACTTGGTTTGGTTTTAGCACTTGTCTACATTAAGCCACTGAAAACTGCTTGGGAAGGTTTAAGTGCTAAAATTTACTTGGGGAGGTTTAAGCAACAAACATTGTGGATTTCTTAGGATTTCCATGTACATAGCTGTCCAGAACCAAAAAATTCATCATCTCAGATCAAAGAAGTATTTGTCCTCGGACCTTCCCAAAAGTCAGAAGTCGCTTTATATGATCTTACATAAAAATTCATTAACAAGGGGCCTCTCCATGCACTGGCATAACCCCACAGTCAGCAGAGCCTTCTGCCGTCTGGCTGGAAGACATCCAGATAACATCAGTCCAGTAGGCAGCCTGTGCAGCATGTGTTAAAGGATTCAGAGAAATTGCAATTTAACGCTAGACCCACTTCAAATACTCTGCGAAAGGATGTTCTCTAAAATGTGAGGGCTTATTATTATGATTGTGAAGTGAAGATTATCAGCCATTTGAGGTTTTATTGCTGCAGGTTGGATTAAATTATAGAGGCTTGAAGTGTATTAGAAATGTCAGCAATAACAAAAAAAGGAAAACAGTTTCAAATAATCTAAACAACACAATTTGTTTTTGGGGTTTTTCATGTAACAACCACAACAATTTCATCTACTAACTGGAGATGGCATTCATTTAAGTAAAGCAGTAAAATGGCTGACTTGCAAATTGGTGAATTGAAAGCAGTTCCTTTCTAATTTCTTTGGAACTTTTCTTAAAGTTAGGAATGTGATGTGAAATTCACAGTGCTTTAACAATTAACATGCTACACACAATCTCATACTTCCCCATTGTACTAGAAACTATATAAACGTTTTCAATACCTCAAATAATTTTCAATAACTGACATTATAGGTTACTGAAAATGGGGATGGCTCTAAACAATAAGAGTAGATGGTGACATTATGGATTAGGGTTTAAAATCTATAACATAATCCTCCACAATTTACAATGTATGTGTGAGGAAATTATGAGGTATAGTCATTTAAAGGTTGTACTACTTTACAACAACCATGCTGTGTAAAACACGGACAGTCTACTAAGTTTTTGTCACCCCAGGCTTCCCAATTTCCCTGTAAGTATCCTAGTTTAAATAGGCTCAATAAACAAGATAGGTTATATGTATACAGTAGACTTTGTAACAATACAAGGTACTACAAAAGAAACATATTTTGCCAACGTTTAATAACTTTTTTAAGTTAAATAATTTAAATATATGAATCAAACACATTACATATCTTTTACTTTTACTCTGCTAGCCACACCAGTTAGCATTTAGCAAGACTAGCTTGTCTGCTATTCCTTTATCCTCATCAAAACTTAATTTTGACATATTTGTATAAAAAAAATCAGTTCTGAACAAAAAAAAACTATGTCACATTTTGTTACGGCTAGCTGACCAAGTACTTCTACAGGCTGTGTTTAAAGGTAAAAATCTGTTTTGTAGCGGCAAAGGGAATAAATGTATTATGGCTAAAGAAAGAGAGAGAAATTGCTAAAGTACAATGCTTACCAAATTTATTAGACCAACACCCAATGTAAGGCTTATCCCAACTCGCAAATCATTTTTATGTTCGTGTTATTATTAAATTATCAGTATGTGCAAGCTCTTTAAATGAACTGTTATGTTTATTTGGTAAATTATAATTGTTGTTTTCCATAAATTTTAAAATTAGCCATTTTACATAATAACACAGCAGATTATTATTTTTTGATTAACATAGCAAATTTATATTCCTCATGCAATGTATGAATGTTGTCCTTGATTAATTTCTAACTTCTTGGAGACATTCAGTCCTAATAAATAATATTTTAAAATAGGTTTTTGACAGTTTTCTAAAATCTTTGTATTTCACGGATTTTAGGATTTTGGTCCATTCATACGTCAAATATGCACTAATTTCCAGTTCCATAATAGCAGAGTAGGCACTCAATAAAATTCTTCAATTCTTTTTAAAATTGAGAATTGTTAAGCTTATATTCTTTACCAGAATAAGTACACTTTGATTTGATGGAAGTTGCCAACACTATTTAAGAATTACTGGGAAGCTTAGCCATCATGTTAAAAAGTGTGTTACAATTAAAATTCAGAAAGCAGCTCAAATGGTGCTTAATTACAACTTTGTAAACTGTGAAAAGTCATTATCTTGTTAGTTAGTGTCACTGTGCATGTCCAATCCATTCTTTAAGACTCTACGGTGATGAATGGACAGCACTAATGCATATTCTTGTCATAACTCTCAGACATATTCCTAATGAGAAAACACAAATTCCCAAAGAATTACTGTGAAGCTCACTTACAGCCTGTTACAGTGAAATACACGCCATGTCATTGTTTCCAAAGATGCTCTTCTGCCTAATGATGCTGTGCTTGCCACTCGAGAGCTAAAAAACCTTCACATCTGTCTACCTCACCTCCTTATCACCATAATGACTTCCTAATGGAGTCGTGTTTGATTTATGCTCAAATATTCCATGCTCAAATGTGCAAATATGGACATTGCAGCTCTACTATGCTTTTTAAGCCTTTTAGCTGTCAACAAAACAGCTTTCCCATCTGTCCTGTACAGATACATAAAAAAGTATGATGGAAGAAAATTAGCATTTAATTAGGGTCCCCTCAAAAATGTGAACCTGAGCACGTTAAGTAGGACATTGTGAATTACAAATAGCAACACGAAATTCACGGCAACAGGACACAAACAAAGACAGCTTTCTTCATGCTGGAAAGTCATGTGACACAATGCCATCCACAAGCCTGGAGCTGAAGATAAATTCCTAATTTGTGGTTCCACAGTCGCTGATCGTTCAAAACGCACCGTTTTATTTTTCTGTAGAAATTGTGAATTGGCTGTTTACTGGATGCCAGATAAAGACTGTTGGACTCAGCAACAAATATGCTGGCAGAAGCAAAGAGAGGCCAATGATTTTGTGTCTACACTGATTTAACTGAGTAAAACAAAAATTATAATAATAGGTGAATAAAAATCTTATCTTTCTCATCCATGTGATTTGATACTTATGCTCAAAAATAAATGAAAATATTATAATTGGAGTAAATCTTATGTATCCTTGAAACAACAGGGATGCGCAAAAGTTGCATAACCTTGCAAATGTTACAAATAAATTTAAAATATCTTTTTTAATTGTTATCTACCTGTGTGTGATACCTGTCGAATCTAAGTGTTTGAAAGAAATGGCATCCAACACAGTGTAGTGAAAGCAGTGCAAAGTGGAATTGAAAAAAGGTTTATGGTGTGAAATCATTCTCTATGTGTCCTCACCAGCTGTTGACCTTGCACCCCCCAGGCAGCATACTGGAGAACTGAGTTAACCACCTCAGGAGGGTCCAGCTCCCAAACCTCCCTAAAGTAAGGAAAGAATAAACAGAGGATAATAATCACTCAGCATCCACTGGTGGATGATGGCTAGGCTACCTTTTTAGATGAAAATTGTGAAAATGTACTACTCAATAGACCGCTTTTGTGTGTGTGTGTGTTTGTGTGTGCATGTGTGAGAGGGTGGGAGGGGGGATACAATGCAAAAACAATGAGCAATAACAGCAAACCTGTAAAGCCAAAGTGAATATCGTTGTCTCCTAGGCCCCCCTTTTGAATATTATTAGCTCATTGACTGACCATTAACAGTTATCACTTCCATATAAATTGCCAGTAGGTTGTTGCCTCTGGCAGGTTATGATAAAGTTAAGGTTTATCACCAGTTCGAATGGATGGAAAAGCCTTGGTGTCATGTCTTCAAGACAAGAGATGTCTGTAATAATTTTGAAACATCAAATGGAATTATATTACAAACTGGAGAGTAAAAAAACAGCCTTATATCAGTGAGATGGTAAGGACTGATGCTACTAAACCTTTTCTAAAAAATCTGAGTCTCAGCTCTGCCCACCTCTAGTCAAATTTCATGCAACAGAAATGATGCACAACAGTGCATTTTAATCAAGGCTGCCTCTCTGTTTTAGCCATTGGTTGAGTTACGTCTGCACCAATTGTGACCTTATCAAATGGCAGCAGTGGGTTAATACATCTGAAGTCAGACGTTAAAAACATAAAACAAATGTGCAAAAACAGTTTTTAGGGGAGCATCCCCCATTTTATTTATTCATTTTTTTATATAGCACGTGTTTTGTATCAGTTTGTTTCTTGCTTTAGCTGACAATGACATGCACTTTGAAATAAGCCCAAGTTGGCCATAGACCCATTTGCCTGATATCAGCACAGACATGATAGAGATTAAAAGGAAATGCCAGAGCAATGCCCCAAAATGGCACAGCTTTCTAAAATAACACTCGTGTTTGAAAAGGATAATCCAATCAGCTGTATAAAGTTTTAATCTCTCTCTGATTAGTAGTCAGAATCCTGCTCATGACTGTGACTTATGAAGCTGGCAGGAAGTCATTTGAGCATGTCCTGGACCGTTACTTTGGATAAAGACTTTTGTGCAGGATGTTTGGAAAATCAGTTTGAAAGCAGCAGGATGCCACAGACTGCAGGCTGATCTTCAAACTTTTGACTGAACATAAAATTTAGAATGGTAAAGTTTCATCATGAAAACACAGATTGCACTTTTAATCAATACTCTACGCAAGCTAGTGAGAGCTCTGGGGATATATAAAAAATATTTCCAGTCTGTACTTGAGGTAGTCAACTTACTACTTTCCATTGAATGTCTTACTTTCTCTAATTGACTGCAATTGGTACAATTCTTGTACTTTTTGCACTTAACCTGTGTAATTTTAGATTGCAGTTGTTGTGTCAGTGAAGTGTATACTCCATAAAGGTGGTTTACCCCTTTGCTCTGAACACAATCCATAAAATCTGTCTTTTGTTTTAGTATGAAAATATAACAACGATCATTTTTACCTTGGGTTTAGTTCAAATCAGTAATAATCATACTGATTATTAACATTAAATTGTGCATCTAAACAGGTAGTAATAGTAGTATTAGTGGTAGTAGCAGTAGCACTGAGAAGTTCTGTGCAGCTTTGCAACATTTGGCTGAATCTGGGCAGAGAGTACAGCTACATAAACTTCAGAATTCATTCCACTGCCTCTGTCAGCACTCGCATCATCAATAAACACCGGGGATGCAGTTCCACCAGAACTTGTATTGCAGCCATACAACATAACATTGCCTCCACAGTATGTGAGAGATGATGTGGTATGCTTCAGCTCATGACCTGTTTCTATCCTTCTCCTTATTTTCTTCATCCCATAAAAAGCTGATAGCACATGGGAGGAAAGCTTATGCAGTGAGGACACTGGCAATGGCAGCTTACGCCTTTCCATTATCCAATGGATTTGAATTTCTGCTCAGCTAATTATTCAACAAAATAAATGTATTCTAGGTGAACAATACCCTGTCAGCCACGATGCTGAAAGCACCAATCTAATATTGTGTATACCCTGTTGGGCTAGCTAAAACAACTGTAGCCCCTGAAATGCATTGGACATGGCTCCATTGTGTTCCAGCTCCACCAGAGCTGATTGCATGAGCTCAATTATTGCGATTCCACCAGATGCGCCACTGTGTGTGATGTCCCAGAAGTGGCTATCTGGTGTGCCCCTCTCCCTACTGGATGAACTTTGGGCCTGCACTACGGCCCAGTATAAGATAAACAAAGATGATTTAGAATCATGCAAATAAACTCCAGTACAGCGCAAGAGGAATCCCCTTAAACTCTAGGCAGGCAGGTGCCCCTGAACATGTGGGGTCCTTGGAATGCAGCTTGGGTCTGCTTGGTTATTAATCTCAGTCAGCTAACATCTGGAACAAGACAAACAATCTAAGAAACACAGTTTGTTTCAAGCGTGTCACAACATGTAAATTGATCCCAAAGTACTCTATTCATTGTACATAGCTTTTATAAAAATGCCTGTGTTCTACAAATTTGTCAACCCCTGTGAGTCATGGATATTTTTCCACTAATGACAGGTGTTTCTACCAAAAAGGTTGCCCCTCAGTAATAGCTGAGGAATACTTACCGAGTGTGAATATTGTAGATGCTGTAGGAGGCCATGTAGGAGTGGCGGTAAACCTGCAGCAAAATAAAGAGAGAATGCAAGAAAGATTAAAATATGACTGAAGCGTTAACGAGAGAAGCAGAAGTGCCATGATAATGACATCGGGACAAAATAAAAATGAAAAGAAGGAAGGCATAAAAGAAAACAGATTGCTGGCTCTTCTCTGTGATAGAATCTGTAGACAATGCAATTTGCATGGGTGACAGCTGTGGGACGAAACATTTTAATTCCATCTGAGAAACCCATCATCGCCGAGTGCCTATGTGCTCAAAACTCGGGAGAGACAGAGATGGAAAGGAGCGAGGGAGAGGCATTCAAAATGACAGAGGGGTGCATGTAAACTGTCTGAACCACCACCCGCCCACCCCGTCTGGGAAGCTGTGCTTGACATGATAATAGACCTCTGACCGTGGCTGGTGATCGGGGACAGAAACAGCCCAGATTTTTGCATTCCATCAGGAAAAAGACACTCAAGTATTCAGCTCTGATACAAAGCAGAGGAATTTTACAAGCGGCAACTCTGACATGACATTCTGTACTAATGCAAATATTAGTGCAGATCAGAGATGCAGTTGACTGGGAATAGATGTAAGCTGAGACATAATGTTATTCCAGTCATTAAAATGAGTACAACTGTTTCAGCAAACGTAGTTAGTATTGTCATTTTTCTTGATTGTAATTGGATGGCTGGGTGGATGTATGGATGGATAGAAGTCTATTTTTTTTCCTTTTCCCAGTATATTCAAGTTTAGATTTACCTAGAAAAAGACAGAGAAGGCAGTAAAACCTTCCAAATGTTCAGTGATATAAGCTTGAAATTTCAGGGTCCACTGTTTCGAGGCTGTAAAACAATATTATTTTACTTTCTGTACAAACAAATACAAAAACAAGTGCAAATCTATTTACAGGTAAGCCAGTTTTATCCCAAATCTTTGACTTTTTCATAACATTGAAAATACAGATCACTCATAATCTAAAAAAAGCCCTGCATCAGCACTGACAACTGGTATTCTCAGTTAGTCTATACCCCCACAGCTTTGTTTCTATAAACAAAACGGTGGTAATCAGTGGTAAATTGTTGCTTTTTTTATGAGAGAGAGAGAGAGAGAGAGAGAGAGAGAGAGAGAGAGAGAGAGAGAGAGAGATCATTATTACAACACAAAAACTTGAAAAACCTTATGCCATGCAGACACTGCTTCACTGAGTGAATGGGTTAAATGCAGAGAGGAATTTCCCCACGGGGATCAATAAAGTATACATTATTATTATTATTATCATTATTATTAACTAAAAAATGCTTTCTGCACAGACACACTGTTCTGTTAAAGCAAGAAATTACATCCCTAAAACTGGACACACTACAAGGTCTAAAAGATTACTGTATCCTCAGGCATCAAAGTGCCTTATCTGAAACAACAGTCTGAGAACTAAGGGAGAAAACTAAAGGGGGGAAAAGGAGGAAAAACAAACTTTAATGACATGAAATCTGGATAAAGGTTATGAATTGCGCAGAGCTGCAGTTTGAAGACTGGGGCTCTGACTAAAATAGCCATGACAAGTCAACATGAGTGATCTCCCAAGCTGGGAGGGAAGTTGATCTAACTCTGATGACTCTGACAAATGCTTGTGCTCCCTGCTGTATGCTGTACAGCAGCTGGGTAGCAATGAAGATGACACAAGCACATCATTTGCAAAACATCTGTGACATTTGCACTGTGTGAGGGCAAAAAAGAATCCAGGCAAAATCGAACTACTAACAATAATGCGGACAAACTCAGTGACTAGGTTGATAGGCTTACATATCAACTAACTGTACACCACTAAACTTATATTAAGATATGCTCAAAAATGTCTACAATCTTTTTGAATTCTTACATATAAATAGTCTAAGTGAAGAAAAGGAGAAAATTGCCCTTTGAAATTGTTATCGGCAACTTTTCATTTTATTGTGGATGTTATTGCAAGACATACTCTACACTCCAGTGGCACAAATGAGATCTTTGATTTCTCCCTGGTTAGACTCATGGGGATGAGCCAGAAGCTACAAGGACTCATCATAGAAGGTGTTGTCCAAGATGAAGTTCATTTTGACCCATTCCTTCAGGCTGTGCAAACCAAGAAGAGACTAACCAATTTATTCTTTTTTATTTATTTATTTTTAAAATACCTTATGCTTCTTGGCACGTTTTCTCCCCAGTACCCTGTGACAGATGCATAACTTGACTTCCTCAGCTTGTATTACTTGGTAAACATTGTTTTCTCACAGATATAGAGCTTCTCATAGATGTTATGAAACCTTATCCCTGCAATATAATTCCCCGCTTCAATCCTAGGAAGAGACACAGACCCCTTAGGGGCTGCGTCAGGAAGGTTATCCAATGTAAAGAAATCTGCCAAATCAAACATGCAGAGCTACCTGCTGCGGCAATTCCTTGTGAATAAGCAAGCAGCCAAAAATAGCTTCTTTATCCTTTTAATATAAACTGAGATTTACGCATATACAACACAACAAAGAGGAAATTACTGCTGTAGCTCAGAGTTTAAATCACTTTGTACAGTGTGTGGTAATTATGTATGAAATATAATGTTCCTGTTTTAGGAAACTACAATTGAATTTGTCAGAAAAGGTATGTGAAAATGTGCAGACTTCCCATTAAGAATTACAGTGAGGCAGGCATGCTAGTTCACTCATTTCAGACATGAGTTGTGAATGAATGAACGTCATTTATATGGATTTGTGTATTTACTGCATGCTGTGATCACATTCACTTAAACTAATGAATAATATAGTTTATTTGTCCAAAAAGCTTATTATAGCCCAAAGGTAGATGTTATTCAGACATAGCAACATCTTTAAATCATTTACAATAAAAGCTCTTTAATATGTAACAGATTTTATTTTCTGTAATGAGGTTCATATTTGTTTAGTAAGTATGTGGTGCAAATATCTGTGTATAATTAAAAAAAAAGACTTTTGAGTTTTTAGTGTACATTTTAGTCTACAATTGCTACAGTTTATCCTTTTTCAATTCTAAGGTTTTATGTATTGGGACATCATAATAAAAAAATAATTTTGTGCTTAGCAGGTTCTAAATTTTTAAAATACCACCAGTGAAGAACAACAACCCCAGTAGTACAAGTACACCCCGTTATTGAGTCGCTTGTGGGACCATTTTTAGCTGCAATAACGTTAAGTAATTATCTTCTGTATGACTTCACTTTCACTCTGTCACATCATTGTGGAGGAATTTTGGTCGTCTTTTCTTTACAGTATTTCTGCAGTTCATTGAGGTTTGATGGCATTCATTTATGCACAGCTTTCTTAACGTCCCGCGACTGCATTTCATTCAGGTTGAGGTCTGGAATTTGACTACATCACTGCGACACATTGATTCTTTTCTTTATCAATTAATCTGCTGGAGATTTGCTGCTGTACTTGTGATCATTGCCTTGTTGCATGACCTGCATTTGATGTGCCGCTCTGTATTATGACCAAATGTATTTACTTTTAAAGAACAAACAATGAGGATGTTTCAAACAAGTCCAAAAACAGAGGGAAAGGAGAGAGAATGCCTTGTTTTTGACCTTGTACTTAATACATAAAACTTAATGGGTCTTTATCTACCAGAGTTTGTGTCTGTTGCGCTGAGATAACAAGTTATTGCAGGTTTAAGCTTTTTTATAACGGTATGTCGGCTCTCCCTTAAATGTGAAATAACATAATACTAGGTTCACTTGCTAATGAGGATTAAGTCTTATCCCTGAAGAAAACATCACTATATTTTTATGTTAAGAGCATTTGAGGAAACAAAGTAGACATTACTTACATTTGTGGAAGTCAAAAGACATTTTGAAAGACTGCAATAAAGCTTTGGTTATGATGCTTAAAGCACAACCAATAACAATAAGCTGGAACATCAATAATAGAGATTCCTGTTCATCGAGAGAGTGAATTACTGGTTAGAGAGAAGAAGATTCACCAAGGTCCAAGTGACTCATATCGACTTTATGCAGAGTGTAGCTTCTCAGTGCATACTGAATGTACTGCGGCTAACACCGAGGTTGAGTGTGTTCAATATAAATTTACAGGCTTTATTACAAATATCTTTCAGTGTAGTGGAGAACTGTGCCTGGAAGTAAAACCTGATTCTTCATTGTGCTCTATACACATTTCTCAAACCCTGACAGGCTGAAATTTCCTTTTTTTTTTTGTTGCCATGAAGCAGAAAAAGAGTCTTTACAGGCCCCAAATGAACTTTTCAGTTATATGTCATTAATTTTAGGTGTAGAGCACACATGGGTATGGTGACCTTTGTTGCCGTCTTGGTAATAAAAAAAAGGTTGTGACATTTTCAGCACTCACTGCCGTGAAGAAGAATTTAATGTCAAAAACCAAACGTATGGATGCAAGCTGGATGTTTAAAAAAAACACCACCTTTGACAACATCACAACCAGGTTTCTTGTCTAAAAGAATTAAAGTACCCTCTTCCAAAGTTTAACTATCCAGTGATTTCAGCTTTTGTAACTGAAGCTAAAAAAACAACTAAAATTATAAGTTCAGTTGTTATCTGTAATTACCTTTTTTTGGCTGATAAAGCAAAACACTACAGATCACAGGTGTCAGCCTAATTAACCTTAAGCTGGAAACTGTGATAAAGGGTATTAGATATGAAAAGGTAATGAGACGATAAAATGTATGTAACTCATCATCAAGAGGGTATTAGTGGGGTATTTTAAATAAAAAAGGTGTTGTAAATTTAAACTGTCTAGATGCAGAACTGAAAAACAAGGAATCCGCCCTTGAAGGGGGGGCTCTGTCACGATCCTGGGTCTCTGAACGATCCTGGGTCTCTGACCCAGCATTTTCAGTTTACGTTTTGAGTTCTTAAGTTATTCCTTTATTATGTTGAGAAATTTGGATTATCTTTTGATTGCCTTTAGTTTAGTTATGTTTTACTTAGGTCCTCTGTGTTAGTCTGTCATGTTTCTTGCCTTCTTGTCCACGTTGTGTAGTTGTATTGTCATGTCTGCTTTCCATTCTGTTTCCTCTTTTATTTTGAAGGTCTGTGTCCTTCGTCAGTGTTGTCAGCTTTGCTTCCTTTGTCTCGTTATGTCAGATTTGTTTCAGCTGTTTTCCCATGTGTTTCTACTTCCCCTAATCACCCTTGTGTGTATTTAGTCTGTGTGTTTCTGTTTATTCTTTGTCAGGTTGTCTGTTGTTCCATGTCATGTTTCCAGGATTTTTCCATGTTCAAGGTTTTGTTCTTTGTTTTTTGTTCAGCAGTTAATTTTCCCAGTTTAGTTCTAGTTGGGTTCTTTCCTGTGTGCCTCTGCCTTTTGTTTTGTACCTTTTTATCAGCCATATTAAACGGCTCGCTTTTTGTTAATTCATGTCTGCATTTTGGGTCCTCTTCGCAATTCATACAGTGTGCTGCCGCATACTGTGACACTTTTAGAGAACGACTGGATGGCTCTAGTAACAGTATAATTTTAGCACTCACA
Source organism: Etia nguti (assembly GCA_015106755.1). NCBI lineage: Eukaryota > Metazoa > Chordata > Actinopteri > Cichliformes > Cichlidae > Etia > Etia nguti. Next base: position 10,381 of record VUQG01029608.1, on the reverse strand, counting down.
GATCGGACAGTGAGTGATTCCCGTTACTCATCCAGTTTGAGGAAGCACTGGTTGAAGTGTTTGTGTATTTATTGATTTCTTCTATGTAATTGTGTATTTTATATATAATATGGCTTTATATTTTTACAAAGATTTTATATTTTTTATTAAGGTTTATGTTGTGTTTTGTCTTGTTTCTTTTTTGTTTTGTTTTTTAACTATGGACATAAAGTCTGTCAATAAAGATTATTATTTTATTATTATTATATTAATATGAAACAGTTGATAGTCTTAAAAACCTCTTTCTCCAAATCAACTTCAAAGAGCAAATCTGACATGGAAAGATACATTTACCACTCAAAATGACAGAATGGGTGGCAGCTGAATTAACTCAATTAAGGGCCCAACTCCAAAGGTTCTTTTTAGAGTATTCATATTTTTTTGCTCAAACTGTGTCTCAGAAGTAAAGTTCACGCTTTTAAAATATATTCTTCACAATCCTTGGTTACAAGTCCCAAAATATGATGCAACATTATTAATTTCAGAATTGTAATATAGAGTTGGTACACTTTATGAATTCTCTGATATAATTAGTCTACTGTTTCCTACATGACTCGCTTATAAACAGAGCTATGGGAGAGATACTGTAGGTCCATTTTTTTAGTATTAACAAATCAGAGTTGTTTACAAATGCTGGGCTGACATGCACATCATTTGTTTGCTTTTTCCTATCTCTCCTTGTCTTTATATGGTGTAGCCAGCTGTCAGCTAACTCACATCATACTTTATTATGATGAACAAGATGGCGGCGCGCATAGATACAGTGGGTCACTGCTCTTCACGTTCGGTGCTTTGCTTTTTTCTACGTGTATGTGTGGGTGTTTGTGTTTTTTTACTACTATATGTCGATTAGAATCTAATGCAATAAGCATTAGCTCATTCTTTTATTTATTTATAAAGTCATTCCTTTTTTTTGCTCATAACTTTCTTGCACTTTAAAAAAAATCCACTTTAAGTTATTGTGTTGTGTTACTGTGTTGTGTTTTGTCGTGCCGACATGGGACGGTTTCCAATTTCGTTGTACCATTGTACTAGGTATGACTGTGCAATGACAATAAAGAGGTATCTTATCTTGTTGGTTCAAAATGTTTGTTTTTGGAGAACTTAGCATTAGCTTACTAGAGTAGTTGTTTTGATGAGAGTGGTATGAGAGAGGAAATTGAACACATCCATGCTTTCTTTGTGTTGGCTGGCATGAAACACCCTAAAACGGGTATCACAAACTTTGTTTGTTATCACATAATGATAAAATGGTAATAAAAATCACTCAATAACATAAAGATATATTAGTAAAATGAAAAACTTTTGAAAATAAGACAAGAAACTAATACTGCAGAAAATTGTTTCCTAAGATTTGCAAAGTGGAGAAACAAACATGTTAAACTGAGTTAACTGTTTTAACTCATGAGTGCACCCATATGCTGCAGTTTATTTCTATTGTGGTGCCTGCACATTAGAGCATTTACATTTCAAATATTTATATATTAAATCTTACTGTTCTGCAATAAAGGAGACGTGGAAATCGGTTTTGACGAAGTTGATTGATTGTTCCAGAAGTTGCAATTCTAGCAGTGTAGAAAAGACTTAGCAGAAAATTACAATCAACTATAAAAATCTGCTCACATTTTTTAAATCAACGACTGAATGTATATGAAAATTTAAGTTACAAAAGAATAACTCGTTAAATTAGTAAATAAAAAAAATCAGTGAAACGTGAACCTTCCACCTGATTTGAAACTGAAACTCTGAATATAACCTCCACCAAAGTGGTTATGTTTTCAGCATAAGTACCATAGTTTAAAAAAAGGGCACATATCATGTTAATTTAACTTTTAATAAACTGCATTTTTCATGAACAGGAGCAAAAACCCTGTGAAACCCAAAGTCACTGATTCACAGCTCATTTTTTAATTTAGCCTCTTTTAGAAGTATTTTTAAAACAATTATGCTCATGGGTTTTATATTAAGAGATAAATTAGTATCTTCCACATCTTTCCCATTGGCTAGTGCATTTTACCAAATTAAAGCATGATAAATAATTTAATTTAAAAAAAAAAAGACAGTTCTTATTAACTTGCATGCCATTCTATGACCATATCAGTACTAATATGACTTATAAAAATTAAACAGTATATAGTTAAAATCCTTTTTTCACACTCAAGGACATTTGGCTGGTCTCCGTCTGTCAAGTAACTGACCTTTTTTAGGCTTGTGGGAAATAAAAGTTTCGTAAAAAACAAAACAAAACAAAACAATAAAAGTGAAGGATGGAAGAAAAACAAGTGTTTCAGTTAAATCTAACTCAAGCAGTCTGAGTTTGAATTCCCATTGAACATAACCTCTCCCAGTGAGATTATGTTTTTAGTATATGGACCAGTTTAAAAAAGGCATATATCAAAGTCAGTTAAACTTTATATCAGCTCTATTTTTATGAACAACAGCAAACACCCTGTGAAAGTCAAAATCTGTATTTCAGCTGAAATTTAACACGAGATTTGGTTAGAATTGTCGATGGAATTGTTAAATCTAGCAAGGCATTTTTAGTTGAGTTTATTCCTTCAGACGAGACTTTTACAGTACATGGTCAATTGTATGACAAAAAACAATCTCTTTTGAGTAAGACAAAAGGAAGAAAAAGCAACCTACAGACATTTAACTAAACTTTCGTGGATGTCACCACAGAAGAAGTGCATCTGAGCCTTCCCCTCCCCTGCTCGGCATCAGCCCACTTATAAAAATCAATAGTGTAGTGGAAGCAGCTCCCTGGATGGCTCTGTGAGAGGGGAAAACATGTCTACCAAAAGGCAACCAAAGAATAACAAAGCTTTACACTACAGGGTATGTGAAGCTGACATCCTATTCTCCTGTCACTATGTGGCAGCTATGGTAATTTTGGCTCTAGGAACTATAAAAAGGTGTAAAACTTTGGGCTTTGAAGCTTCATGTTTATATTTTTGCTTACCATTATAACAAACACATTTAGATACAATACACAAGGCACACCAAGAGCCTGTTTACAGTTTGAGGATTTTTAGTTTTTTTTTTTTTTAGTTTAGATCCTTGATAGGGTTATATTTAGACAATATAATTTTAAACTGCAAAAAGCTTAATCTTTTATTACTTCACTTTTGATGTGGTCAAAACTTACAAATCCCGGTAAGAGTAGTTGTGAAACTGCTGGTTAGTCATCTGCAGAGGAAGGATTTATTTGAAGAGTTTGTGCATCCTAGCACAGAAACAGCAGCAGTGAAGGGTACAAATGATCTTCTTATGGCCTCTGACAGTGGACTCATCTCTGTGTGCCTCCTCCTAGGCCTCAGAGCAGTATTCAATAATATTGATTATAATATTTTAATACAGAAACCTGTAAACACTGTTGGTATTAAAGGAAATTTGATACACTGAAGGGATGTTGTGGTTAGCACTGCTGCCTCATAGCAACACGGTCCTGAGTTCAACTTCACCATCTCGCTGGGGTCTTTCATTGTGGAGTTTGCATGTTCTCCCCGTGTTTGCATGGGTTCTCCCCGGGTACTCCGGCTTCCTCCCACAGGCCAAGAATACGTTTGTGGAGTTCCACAGGGTTCTGTGCCGGGACCAAGACTTTACTAAAAACATTGCATACATTTTCGTTGTTATGCAGATGATACTCAGCTTTTTTACATCCATAAATCCAGGTGATACAAATCAATCAGTTAAACCACAGGCGTGTCTTAAAGATATAAAGGTCTGGATGACGTCAAATTTCCTACTTTTAAATTGTGACACTGAAACTGAATTTGACACTCCTGACATAATACTACATGGATTTCAAGTTTTTCTACATTAAAAAAAATGTTTTACATATTAGAATCAACGCAGTACATCAAATCCTCTAAATCCTTCACTTGTATTTAAGTGAAGGATTTAGAGAATGTCCTCCCTATTGATTTGTAACACTGTTTGCAATTGCCTACTGCAATCAGACATATCAAAGGGGTAGATTTCAGCTTCGGATAATCTCGCAGACAAATTCTATCTCACATCACCTAAGCTACATAAGCCTATGTAGCTTGATGCTTGTTTATTTTCTGTGAAAATCCCTTTGTTTACATGTCTCAGAGTATTGCTATATTCATCCGTTATGGTTGCAGTACACCAAACAAGAGGCATTTAAGGACACAGGAATGCAGGTGTTTTGCTTTAACAACAAAATCACAAAGGGGTACTTTTATTTTGCTGGCATTATTGGAGAAATGTTGATAGCCTATATAATAGTGGGTATCGCCATTCAGTGCAGCAGCCACCGTTCAGACTCATTTGAAATTTATTAAACAGAATGCAGAGATGTTGCTTTGGGACACAGGTGCTGTTTTCCACCGTAAAATTGTGCATCAGGATGATATTTGTTTTCTGCTTTTCCCATATTTGTGGTTTGTTTTTCCCTGAAATGCCAGGTGGGCTCAACAGAGACAGCACAGATAGCTTCTCTCTCATTTTCCCCCCTTTGTTTTCAGCATTACATCTGTGACTCCCTACTCACATTTCTCACTTGATCCTTTATTAGCAATTATTCCTCAAACTGGGACACTGGAATATAAACTGATCTGCTATGATAATGCAACATTGCTAATTTCTTAAAAGACTGCTCCAAGGGCTCCAAATGGCTTTTCAACTTTTCCAGTGACAGGCAGAAACAAGCTTGAAGTGTTGCATTGGTATGGCTGGAGAAATGCAGAACAAATGTAAGCTTTCAATCCAGTTATGCCTTGACATGCAATCAGTAGAGGCTGTCACTCAGAATCAGTGAAAAATCTGTCAACTTCAAACCCACGCACTTCTGTGTCTTTATAGCTTAAAACTAATTATGTATTTTTTCATGTTCCCTCTACTTCAGTGGAAAAAGAACAGAATATATGAATGTTAGGAGCAGGAGAGATCTCTCTCCCACTATATTTGAATGCAGATACATACATATACTTAAATCAACAGCCTATAGCAATGGCATACAAAGAAAGTAAAATACCACTATAGGTTGCAAAGATTTCAAACATTACAAGGTGTCTACAAGGCTAAGAAAACACCAGTAAGTTGTGAGCAGTGACAAACACGAACCTAGAGATTATGAGCTTTTATCAAGCTTAATCACTCCCAGATGCAGATGTAGGTAGATAACAGTGTGTAATCCCACAGACAGGTGAGGCTACAAGAGCTTTCTCCTGGACCTTGTAGCAGGAAACTCCTTCACTCACATCAGATCCACATAACCACCTAAAACCGCTGTGGCTTATGAACAGCAAGTACAAAGGCTGCACTCTATAAAACAACTTATTAGTTCAAAGGCAGCACTGGATCAAAGTGTGTGATTAGCAGGAGACTGGTTTGCTTATTTTAGTGCGGATCCAAGTCTCTTTGTTATTCTTTTCATCGTTCATTAGAGGTTACGATTAACTGCAAGCACAGACTTCACAGTATAATTCGTAGATCAAAGCCTGGGATTACAGCAAAGCTCATAAAAATTAGGGGGGAAAAAACATGAAAAATAAATTATATTGAACAATTTTGATAGAATACAAAACTGGCTTTAGTCCGTTTATAAAATTATGCAAAACATAACAAAAATCTTGCATGTGTGTATGGGACAACCTTTATTGTGTCATGTGACTGACAAGAGATTCAAATTTGCGTGTTAAAATATTTAGCTGATTGCAATATTTGTTTACAAGAGTATATGCAATGCAAAACAAAACTGTCATATTTGTATTTTTTAATGGAAACAGGGTGCTGGAGGGAGGTGTAACAGAGAAAGGAATGTTAATGTTAAAAACAGACTGCATAATAAAGTGGTTATATTCAATGATGGAATTCATTGCATTTTAATAACTGTGAGCTGCTCATTCTATAAAATAATTTACTCGTTTTGTAGAATGAGTAAATTATCGTTAGCTAACAATACCAAGAGTTTTGAACCATGAAGGGAAGGTGTTACCTGCCAGATAACACGGTAAGGGAGAGGTTGTTTTTTGTGCTTTTACTTTTTCAATATTTAATCAATACCACAATCACTCTCAACTCTTTATTGACACTAATTACTATTATTTGAAGATATTATCCATGTCTGTTTTGAGAAAAGGAGCATTATGTTTCTTATTAATTTGGGACTGAAAATGTGTTTTATATTAAATTATTATTATAAAAAAAAAAGAAGTAAATGATTTCCAGATGTCATCCAAGACATCTATCACTTACGAATAGTCTAATTGCAAATATAATTGGGTTTTATTTAAATGCCTATTAAACTAATTCATTCTAACATATAATGGGACACATTAATACTACTGCTTCATGTGTAATCACTTAAGGCTTTGATCATTTACATCCTGTGTCTATCCTGAAAAAAGTAACTGTCTAAAAATCAACCGTAAAATATCAAATCAGTGCAAAGACTGCTTTTTGTTAGCATCCTTCACACACTGCATCCTATTTCTTGATCTGACATAACTCTGCAGTTCTTTAATAACATGCCTGACAGCATAGTTTTACATGATTTTAGTTCCACTGTATCAAATTATATCAAGTGTTACTTTGTTGAGGAGCTATATAGTATCTTCATATTGCAACAAATTAAGCCAATGGCCTCTGCTTATTGTAGTGTGTTTATAATTGTAATGATCTAATTTCCGGAGAAGATCTGTTAAAATAAAATGTCCACCTCCGGGTGTTCATCATTTGAATTGTTTTAATGGAATAAAAGTTCAGAACATTCCTCACCTTCATTAGTATCTCTGGCTAAGCCTTGGACGTAAGTAAAATTTTTACTGCGTCCACACAGGATGTGCTGAAACACTGTAAATACTGCTGATCACCACCTATGTCATCAATAAAGTCAGTAAGCTGGACTTACTTATACCTATTTAGAAGTTTAATTTAAAAGACATGTACAGAGAAAGATTTGTTTTCTTTGCTGTTATGCTTTTTTGGTTACATTTCACATTTCAGGATTAATATTCGTTATACTTCGAGGGAGATTTAGTGTATCCCAGGATGCACTAGGATGATGCAACAGGTTGCAAGTCTGACAGAAACCCTCACTGACACCTATGGGTGGTTAAAGAATCAGTATTTTTGCTATTAAATGCCACATAAAAAAAAAAAGACTAAAACCAGTGAGTGGATGCTGTAGGAATCCTCTGCTGTCCTGGTGTTAGAAAATATTAATGAGCCACATGGCTTTTCATTACCATGAACAAATACACTGGAGTTAATGTGGAAGCACTGGCTCAAGTTTTTTCCTTAAAGTGGAGATAATCATTATTTATAGAACAGTAATGTGTCAAATTACAGTCAATCTGAAACTGTCACTTTGAACATTGATCCTTTATAAAAATATCAGCTATCTGATTAACCCCAGCTGTTTCTCACAGGTGTTGGCAGAGACCTAAATGGAGCACACTGGACTTTACATTTACCAAGAGGCAAAAACCAAGACTCGACATGAGTAAAAATGTTCCTCTATAAATTCTGGATTTGAAAATAAGCAACAACTACTAAAATGAAAGAAAGAATAAAAAACAATCATAATATCAACTTAAACAATAATGATTTTATATGTAGTTTGTAATACTTTTTCAATGCTAGTTTGTCATGGATGTGTTCTGTATGTTATGTAGTAGTTTATGCTACCCCCAGGTCTAAAAAAAATAGTTTATTCCAGGTTCAAAGACAGGAACCAAATTTTAGAAAATACAGATATGCTGTCCAATTCCCCATAAAATATGACACATTTAAAAAAAAATTCAGTGCTCAGAACACTGATTCTTGAAACTCATCAACACATAATACTCAGTGGAAGACTAAATGTGTATTTGTTTGAGGCTAAAAACAGTGCTCCAGAAATGCTTTACACTCATGACTGATCGAACCAATCAGTTGTTAAAGATTTGGTTCTTCAAATGGATTAAAAGCTCAAAAAGATATACAGTATAAGCCACATTCAGGTATGTATTCATATAGCATTTTTTATTCTATGCATGCGACACCTTATCAGACACTCACACCTTGATGGATGCACTGGGGACAGTCTGAGCTTCAGTATCTTGCCCAACAGCATTTCGGCATTTTAACTGAAGCAACCGATATAAATACACTAATTCAACCTTCGGATTAGTGGATGACCTACTCAATCTCCTGAGCCACAGAAACCCAATGAAAGCTAGCAGGGTTGTGCCCAAGTGACACAGTACAATAGGGTAATTAAATATAGAAAACGTGATTTGTGTTTGGATTTTTTTTTTTTACCTTTGTTTGATCTGCCTGACCTGCATACCTCTGAAATATCAGACCTGATTTTAATAAAGACTGCAGCTGATTTGATGTGATAAAAACAAGCAAATGATGTAACAACACAAGTCACAGGCACAAATGGGGAAATCTGCTTTCTGTCTCCGTCTCTGTCTCCTTGTGACGGATATATGCTGCTCTGGCTGCCTGAGGCCCAACAGCCCGACTAAGCTTGTTCGCCTTTTAGTCCACGTGATTCTCTGACTCCATCAGCTGAGCCTGAGCCTTCATCTTAGGTAGGGATGTAGCTATAACCAGTACTGTAATTTTAAACATACAATGTGGATTTGACTCTGCAGCAAAAAGATAAACCTATATAGATAAATAAAACCTCTTTTTATTGCCTATATCTTTGCTTGGGATTGGCGAAAAAGACAAACAATGTTGCAGCTGTGACTGAGGTCACATACTGTTATTTCTTTATATGCTGTGAAAATACTTCAAAAGCAAAATGCAATCCAAAGCAAATGATTAGAATGGATTGGGGTGGGGACAGTGGGGTGAGGGTGGATTTGACTGACACATTTCTACCAAGATGCTAAATTGGCCACGAAGCGTGATGAATGTTTTATTTCATTCACTGCACCAGAGATGAACCCATTAGAGAAGCAATTTACTTCTCCTGGAAAAACCGCTTTTATTGCCCTTCATCACAAAGGTGTCATGTTAAGTTTTTTTTTCTTCCAATAGATGGGATGCACAAACAGTGTATCATAAATCTATACAGCAAGAACTAAGTCCATTTCAGTTCTCTCACTGTTTGCACAAAAAGTAAGACTTTCCCTCCATGTAGAATGAAATACAGTTGTGAAAACCTAAGTACACCCCATAACTTGAAGTAGTCATTTTCTGTATGACTTTATAAGTTTCTCATCATTGTTGAACAGTTTTGGTCCACTTTTCCATAACACTGCTTCAGTTTATTGATGTTTGCAGAGATTCATTTATGCACAGCTCTCTCACAGTCCCACTACAGCATTTCAAGGAGCTATTGATGGATTCTTTTCTTTTTTAGCCATTCTGTTGTAGATTTGCTGCTGTGGGATCTTTGTCGTGTTGCATGACCGAGTTTAGGCCAAACTTTAACTGTCAAACAACTGACCTCACATGTGACTTTGGCACACAGAGCAGTTCATGGTTGACTCAACAACTGCAAAGTGCCCAGGACCAGTGGCTTCAACACAAGCACAAATCATCACCCCTCCACCACCATGCTGACCACTGTTGGTAATGCATTTTCTGCTTAATGCACAATCTGACCTTTGAGGTGAATTTGCCCACTTCTCGAAAAATGCTCCAGACCAGCAAACTGCCAAAACATCTGCTTTTATCGAGATGCTCACATTTTCTGATTATCAATTAATTAAATGCTTTTGATTAGCAGCACCTGGCTTCCACATACCGTATTTTCGGACCATAAGGCGCACCAGATTATAAGACGCACTGTCGATGACCAGATCTGTTTTCATACATAAGGTGCACCGGATTATAAGGCACATTAAGCGAAACAAAACAATCAGATGAGTCAAATTTTACTCAACTCATTCTTCTTGCTTCCTCCACTTCCATACCATTGATTCATTAATGTTGAATTCTCTCGCAGCTGCTCTATTCCCATGTTGTTGCAGTGTATTAATGACTAACCTGGTATTGTGGATGGATTATCTCAGTTGTTCTCCTGACTGAAGTTTTGTCCGTTTACAGCGTCCTGCCATGCAATTACATTTGTCCTTAACCATCGGGAACCCTCATGTTAACTTTTATCGAGTGGAAAAAAGTTAGCGTTCATCCTCCAGCTTCACTGTGTTATGCTAACATAGCTGTGTCACTAGCGATCACGTAGCACATCATTATATACCAGCTAGTCCAACTTCAGTAACCCTACAAAAGTCACTGCTGTTTAGTTTTCTGTCTTCATTTATGTTGGAAGTGATAGCAGAGCTGTACGTTTTAATGTTTTCAGAAATCTCTCAGTCAGAACATGGTATATCATGTTTAGGTGGAAACTAGCGAGCTAACTTCC
>VUQG01029607.1:0-15673 GCA_015106755.1 Etia nguti | reverse complement strand
TTGTTTTGCTTAATTCGCCTTATAATCCGGTGCGCCTTATGTATGAAAACAGACCCGTCCATCGACAGTGCGCCTTATAATCCGGTGCGCCTTATGGTCAGCAAAATACGGTAAATAAATAAAATAAACCTGACAAAGGCAGAAACACATTAAATGCATTCTTGCTTCATTTTTTTAGTTTGTAAACATAAGGTATTGCAATTTGCTGTTTTTCTTAGAATGTAGCTTTGCTTTTTTATTTCAGGTAACTAAAATACCCGTCCGCGAATCGCTACCTTGTCGTGGTGGAGCGGTTTGTGTGTCCCAGGGATCCTAGGGGCTATGTTGTCCGGGGGCTTTTGCCCCCTGGTAGGGTCTCCCTTGGCAAATCGGTCCTGGGTGAGGTACCAGGCAATGAGCGACTCAGAAGATCCCTATGAGTGCAAGATCAAGGGAACAGTTCACCCTGCTGGGATAGGGTTACCGGAGCCCCGGCCTGGAGCCAGGCCCGGGGAGGGTGCCTAAGCGATCGTCTGGTGGCCGGGCCTTAGTCCATGGGGCCCGGCCGGGCACAGCCCAAAAAAGGGACATAGGCCCATCAGGCCCACCACCCGCAGGAGGCTCCGTATCGGCAATGTGTGCCAGGTGGCGGCCAGGAACGGAGGCCCTGGCAGACTGATCCCCGGCTACCAAGACTAGTAATTGGGACATGGAACGAAACCTCTCTGGTGGGGAAGAAGCCTGAGTTAGTGCATGAGGCTGAGAGGTACCAACTAGATATAGTCGGGCTCACCTCAACGCATGGTTTGGGCTCTGGGACCATTCTCCCGGAGAGGGCTTGGGTGGGTATCTTAGTATCCCCTCTGCTTGCTTCCTGTACGTTGGGCTTTCTCCTGGTGCACAAGTAAGCAGAGTCTAGGGACAAGGGGGACGACTCACCTATCTCTGGGGGTGAGGTCACTGAGTCAGTTAAACAACTCCTTGGTGGCACAGCCCCCGGGGTGGATGAGGTCCGCCCTGAGTTCCTGAAGGCTGTAGATGTTGTAGGACTATCTTGGTTGACACGCCTCTGCAATGTTGCTTGGAGATCAGGGGTTCTGTGGTTCTGTTGGCTTCATCAGGTGATGGCCTCCAGCTTGCACTGGAACAGTTCGCAGCTGAGTGTGAAGCAGTGGAATGAGAATCAGCACCTCCAAATCTGAGGCCATGGTACTCATCCGGAAAAGGGTTGAGTGCCCACTCCAGGTCAGGGACGAGCTCCTGCCCCAAGTGGAGGAGTTCTAGTATCTCGGGGTCTTGTTCATGACTGACGGGAGAAGGGAGCAGGAGATTGACAGACGATTGGTGCAGCGGCTGCAGTGATGCGGACGCTGTACCAGTCCGTCATGGTGAAGAGAGAGCTGAGTGTAAAAGCGAAGCTCTCGATTTACCGGTCGATCTACGTTCCTATCCTCACCTATGGTCATGAGCTGTGGGTAGTGACCAAAAGAACCACAGTATGTAAGTAAGTATCATAGTATGGTACGGCAGCTGCACTAAGGCAGATAGAGTGAGGCTTCAGAGAGTAGTCAAGGCAGCACAGAAGATCATTGGCTGCCCTCTCCCCTCCCTGATGGACATTTATTCCTCCCACTGCCTCAGCAGAGCAACAAATATCATCAAGGACAGCTCCCACCCTGGTTTTGACCTGTTTAACCTGCTTCCCTCAGGGAAGCGCTACAGGTTCATCAGCACAAAGACCGACAGACTCAAGAACAGTTTCGACCCTGAACTCACATATGCACTGATACCACAGTTCCACCCCCCATTCCAAGGACTTCCCTCTATAAACCACCACTGTGCAATACTTAATTTTACATGCAATAACCCACACTGTAAATGCATAACACTATTTAATTACGTATTTATTTCCCTTTTTTCCTGGATTTGCATATTTGTACATTTTTTTTTCTTTTCTTTTTTTCTAAATACTGTTCATATGTATTTAGTGCTGCAGAAACTGTGCACCTTACCCTCCTTTCTTCTCGCACATGTGATATTGATGCTACCTTTGTTACATTAATTTTATTGTGTAATTTCTATCTTTGTACAGCACTTTGGCCAACACTTTTGTTGTATTTAAATGTGCTATATAAATAAATAAACGATAAACAATGTTTGCACTGAGTAGGAGATGCTCTGTATCTCATTGTACATAGTGACAATAAAGGCATTCTATTCTATTCTTTACTAAACAGCAATTCTGCCTCGTTGCTGTGGCAGCAGCATCTCTGCTGGGGACAGAAAGAGACTGAACAGGCTAATCCATGGGGCCAGCTCTGTTCTAGGATGCCCTCTGGACCCAGTGGAGGTGGTGAGTGACAGGAGAATGGTGGCGGTCATCCCTGTTGGACAACATCTCCCACTCCATGCAGGAGACTCTGAAGGCAATGAGCAGCTCCTTCAGTGGCAGGCTACGGCAACCATGATGTGGGACGGAGAGATTCCGCAGGTCTTACCTTCCAAGTGCTGTCAGACTCAAAGAATTTGCAGATGACCATACACGCGCAGACAGACACACACACACACACATTCAATACACCATGATAGCCTTCGGGTAGTCTCCCTTATGTGCAGTACTACTAAGTGTAATTTTCCAATGCAACATAGTATTTTATTCTATTTATATAGTATTTTATTCTATTGTATACAGTATCTTGTTCTGTTTTATATAGTATGTTATTCGATTTTATCTTATTCTATTCCTTGTTTTTCTTCATTTTTGCTGATTGTAAATTTGTTCTGTCCACTTTCTGCCGTGACCTAACAAATTTCTCACGTGTGGGACTAATAAAGGTTTATCTTATCTTATCTTATCTTATCTTGATGCCAGAGGAGAACAGCCAGACTGCTTTGAGCTTATAGGAAAGCAACAGAAACTCAAATAATAAGTACTTACAACCAAGGTATGCAGAAGACCATGTTCAACCTTGAAGCAGATGGACTACAGCCGGAGAAGACCACACCAGGTACCTTTCCTTTCAGCTAAGAACAAGAAACTGAGGCTAGAATTCACACAGGCTCACCACACTGGAGAATGAGAAGACTGGAAGAACATTACCAGGTCTGATGAGAGTCAATTTCTGCTGACATTCAGAAGGTAGGGTCAACACCATGAAAGCTTGGCTCTATCCTGCCCTCTATCAGTGGTTCAGGATGGTGTTACTGGTGTGATGGCATGGGGGATATTTTCTTCCAAACTTTGGGCCCCTAAGTGTCAGTTGAGTATCCTTTAAATGTTACTGGTTACCTGAGTATCTTTGCTGACCATGTTCATTCTTTTATGAACAGTGTACCCATCTCTGATGGCAACTTCCAGCAGGATAATGCACCATGTCAGAGAGTTGGTTTCAAACTGGTTAATTGATCATGACAATGAGTTCGCTGCAACAAATTGTGTGATGTTACCATGTCAATATGGACAAAAATCACAGAGGACTGTTTTCAGCACCCTGTTGAATCTGTGCCATGAAGAACTAAGGCAGCTCTCAAGACAAAAAGGATCCAACCCAGTACTAGTAAGGTATTGGTAACCTGAAGAAAATCAAGGCAGATCAATGTCTTCCAATGTTAAGTGGTTCAGATCAAACACTTACGTGCCTGTAGGTGCCACCAGCAGTAGATAACTCAGTGTAAGAACCTGACCAGCTACAGAAGCTGTGTATGCTATCCCCTTTCTGTTACGTCGATTGATAACCTAGTTAGGGATTGGGTCGATTTAATGTCCACCCCTCCTTATAGAACTTTTGCCCACCTAAACCAAATAAAATTTAAAATATGCTTATTTAGCATGTGGCTAAAACAAAACCCAGCCTTAACTCTAATGAGTTCACCAGTACCCAGATGTCCCTGAACTACTTTTGGTACTGAAACTAGTACCAGCCAGTGCATCCTGGGAAGACCTGCTTTACTGGAGATGGTCTCAGACTCAAACTGCCATTTGTCAAAGTCACACAGATCCTTACGTTTTCCTTTTTGCCTACATCATAGTGGTTTTAATGTTTTGGCTAATTGGTGTATATTCTGAGAGCACAGACAGACCTAAAATGTTTTTCAGTTACAAAAATAAGTGGGCAACTGGATCTCTTTTCATTGGTGTATAAATAATAAAAATCACTAAATGTCTGCCTACTGCACACTATAAACATAACTAATTGTCAGATTTAAAAATGACAAACAAAGTGAAGGTTATAATCAGTGTTGCAACACAAGATTTATTCAGAGCAAGAGATGCCAACGCCAGCATGATAAAAATTGTACAAACTTCACAAGTCAAATTAAAATATCACGTAGCAACTCATGACCTTAAACATACAGCAAAAATATCAACAGAAACCCATGCCATGTGGTAAGAAAACTGCTGTCGAAAGTTTTGCAAGTAACAGAGAAAAAGGGGTAAAAGGAGAGAAAATGAATGTTGTATAAAAACCCCTTATCTGTGCACTGCTGAAAAGAAACAATCATCTTCATAAACTGATGATTTCACAAATATTCATATGGATTTTCTTTTGCATTCTAGCGTGTCACATGTTAGTGTTGAGATTCTCTATGTAAATAGTTACAGTTTAGCTTTTACATCTGTTATTACAATATCTAGTCTATCGACTGTCTTTAAATGGCAGAATTGTGCTTTTACTCCCATTTCCTTTGTTATCAGTAAGAATAACTGACTAAATAAAAAATACAAGCTGTCAGTCTATCTAACGCAGAAGTTTACTGGCAGGAAGCTGCAGACGCCAAGTTCTGGACGAAGATGTAAAAGTCAGGGAATGAGACTTTGCAGTAAATGTCCAAAGAAGTCTTAAAAGAAAACTCCCCCATTTGCAGTTTGTTTCTCCCTTGTGTGGAAAAATAATTATAGATACATAAAAAATGTATTTTTCTATGATGAGACAATTTGTAGTTTTTTTACACAAGTAAATCTTTTCCCCTCATTTATATTCATATCTAGACAAGCTGGTTATTTGTGCAGGTTTAAATATATCAACACATACTGTTGACACCTGATTACACAGAAATGCAGTTTAGTTTCCATAAAAGATTTATCGAAATTTCTGTACTTTGAAGTATCCGTTTTCATTAGTACAACTTGTCTAAAGACTTTTATATAGATACCAGCTGTATCAAGTGTTTCTGCTGGTAATTATGGTGGTGTAATTATGTATCATTTAGAAACAATCCAATAAATTGCTTTCCTTTAAAACATTAAATTGAACTTTTGTTTGTATAAGTGAGAAAAATTTGACCCTTTTATCACTTTAACTGTATAACTGCTATTACTAAGCTGTATAGTACAAGTTCCAAAATTTGTCTCTATCCATGCATTACAATTTCAAACAAATATATTTTAAAAATATACTCAAACGTTTCCACCTTAGAATCTCACCAGGCTCCTGGATCATATACAGTTATACTATTTGTGTCTTAATTTGGTCCAGAGTGTCTTTACAGTAATATATCAATCAGCGTATGTAGAGAAGCCCATCAGATGTGCAAATCTTTAAACATTTTGCATTGCATAAACACAGTTTCCCATCATATTATCTGCTTCTAAAAAGAATTAGGTTTGATTTATGCTTGTTGTTAGTGTCATGGGTAACCTAAAGTTACACTCGGTTGAATTGATCTTCTGGAAACACTGGGCTTACAACATATAATCATGTTTTTATGTACACATAGAAAACATATATGATTTTTTTTTCCTTTAAAAGATCAAAATATTTTGGAACTCATTTTGGAACTGCGCACCCTCCTTCCATTCTGCCCAACAAAGGCCTGTTACATCCCAAGCAACCCAAACATGAGCCCAGGTCTCAGGAGGTTAAGTGCTCCAGCAGTCATCTTAATGTCTATGTAGAAAATAAAAGGGGACTACAGTTTTCCACTCTGTTAAAACCATGTTTTTGGAAAAGATGACAACATATTAAAAAATTATTTTTGTCTTATTATCCAGTGCAAACACGTTTTAGAATGTGTTTGAATACCAAAGAAGAGATCCTGAACTGTGATGTTTCAGACAAAAGTTTGACTGTGAAGACGTTTTCTTCTGCTAAATCTTGGAATGTGGAATGAAGGAGACTGGGGAGAGACCACAGGGGGAGTTTTCCCTTAATTAAATCAACTCCGTGAAATTTGCTTCAAGTTGCTTTCCAACAGGCATCTCCAGCACAAAGTCTTATCAAAGTCAGTTTCCACAAACTCACTGTACAGTTTTTGCTTCATTTACCACGTGATAATACTTTAACATACTCCAATAAAGTGCATGCATGATCGACGGTGTTAAGAAAACATGTTCCATCAGTACTGTGATTTCAGACCGAATGTCATCAGTAAGGCCGATTCAGATCAAATACTCAGTCGGTAAATTCAGTGCACAGACGTCACGACTGCTGGCTCTAGTTTTCATTCATCTTTTTCAATTACAAAGACTTTTTAAAAAAAGAAAAGCGGTGCTTGGTCATCACGTCGTCTGGCATCATGTCCCATTGTGGCTCAGACAACAAGATGCATGACTGGAAAGACGTTTTCTACAGAACGAGTGCAATATACAATGAAGGATGGGAACTTTGACCCTGTTAGTCCAGCGGAGCCGTCAGCCTCGACAAAGAAAAGTCATATCTACAGATCCGTTTGCCTGCTAAGTGCCTCTTAACCGGCAATAAAAACATCAAAACATGGAAACAAAGGTGTCCCTGTGCAAAGTCGAACATGACAGAACCAAAGTCCTCTCACCCGTGTCAGATTCCTAAAACATGATTGTAGTAAAAGGTTTATACAAAACGCAATACATTTATAGTTAGTAAAAAGATCTATCAGCTCTTTGCTAGTTTTATTCATAAGAAATTGCATATACCCAAACAACTTTTTTTCATATAGATTGCATCCCATATCTAAACAAACGCTTTAATATTATCATACCAATATTGCTGACACGTTGTCCTATTAGCTAGTCGAGGTTGATGATTTCAAATAAATTCACAATGGCAGATTGTCTCCTATATTTTCTGCAGCCATTGGTCTTTCCACTCGCACTCCCTCCCACGAACAAAGAAAAAGTGGGCCGCGGAACAGGACAGCTTTGAAACGGAACAACTCCGAAGGGGATGATGGGATTTTACACCAGAAAGTTTCCGTGTCGTGATGTTTGAAATCTTCTTGCTCATAGCATCGCTTCTTCTCATAATTGCTAAAGATTTACATTAGTGTCCGCTTCCAGACATTAAGAAAAGAAAAAAAAAAATTAATGAGCAACTTCCAAGCTCGTGAGAAGCTTTTCAGAAGTGGTTGCTCTTCATGTTCCAGTCGCCGCTCTGCTCCCTGTTAAACCCGTGACGCCCAGTTTGTATTTTTTTTTTCTGATGTATGAAAAAAAATCGCATTAAAATAAAAAATGATTCAAGCTTACAATAAATAAATACATACATATACACTAGAATGTGCATACATTAGCAGCTATAAACAGTACATCACATTATATTAGGTCATATGAAAATGTACAAAACGTGAATGTTCATTTAAAACCTTTTTTTTTTCAAAGCAAGGCAACAACAATCAACATAATAAAAAAAGAAATACCCATGGAGTTGAGAGCATTACCGCAGAAGAAATTAAAGAACTAATGATAGATTACAGCAGCAAAAAACAACCCACTCCCTTCTTTTTCCACTTTTTTCCCCCCGTTTGTTGCTTTTGCTTTGCATTTGTTGTTCCGGCCTCAGTCAGAGTTAAACCTGGATGCCCTGCACGGCCTGTTTGATGTTCTCCAGCAGCGCCTTGTTCTCCGGGCTCTGGTACTGGTCCTGGTGGGTGTACATGTCTGTCAGTGTACTCACATAAGTGTCAAAGTTCTGTTCATTCATTGGTTCCTGTGAGGGGAAAGAAACCCATGTAGACACAATCAGGTGGGATAAAGGTGGTAGTTTACTTTCAGTCAGACACTGGGGGGGAGGTTTGGAAGACAGGCGGGTGGCAGGGGGAGGAAGGGACACCATCGGGAAAGCATGGCTTCACTAAAATACTCCCTTTCTTTAAAGTAAATGTACGATATTTGATGTAATATCAGCCGATTATCTACGAAATGCAACTCCAAACCATGCAAAAATCAGGTGAGAGATGGTTAGCTGGTGGGTAGATGGAAGGTTAATGTTTAGCACATGGAGACAAAATTGTGATGATAAAAACTAATGGGATGTTAATGAGCAGATGGGAAAGACATAACTGGAAAGTCATGTTAGCCAACTGGGAGTTTCGGTGGTTCAAGTACTTCTCCGAGTGACTGCAGCTTTGGCTTCAGGAATTTTGGTGGGTTATTTGATGACTGCGCACCGCAAATGTCACATTATGTTATAGCGTCACTATAGTGTTTTCTATATGCTTTGAGGTATTCACTGGCCTGCATTTAATACTTGCCATTTATAGGTTTTAAGGAACAGAAATACAAATGACTATTTTGGTGCCTGAGCCAGTTGCCCTGCACGTAACTGCACTGCTGTCATTGCATCCTGCTAACTTCACACTGAATCAGCCAATCAAAGAATTTGAGTCCAGAGCCTCAAAAAGCCAATGATCCGTCTTTAAATGGCACATAAAAGTCAAATATCCACGTCTCAAGTTAAATGATTCACACACTTTCATTGTTATTAGCCTCTTTAATGGTCATGACTGGTCATAATACCCCCATTAGATTCCGTCCTGTACTAAGAGGAGACAGGAAGGTTGTTATCATCCATTCTAATCACTGATCATTGTAATACTTAAATGAAGCGATCAACTGAGCCCACTAAGAGGTCTCCAACTGGTGATTTCTATTGTCCATTTAATTGGCTGAAAAAGATTTCAGTTATGTATGCTCTTCAATTAATAAGTCAATTTAGATCTCAGGCAACCTACCTTTAATACTAGTATGGCAGAAGACTGTTATCATCCACTGTAATCAGTAGGATAAAAAAAATAACCCAGTGACATGACCACCATTAAATGAGGTGATAATAGACTACTGAGCTTACTAGTTGATGGAAGAGGCTGCCTGCGGGTAAATCTATGGGACTGACAGTCGTTTAATGGACTGAAAACAGTTAAAAGATGTGTTTGAATCTGGCTTCAGTGTGTGTGCCCGCCAAATAATACTCATTTCAGTTTTTCAGTGCTGGTGCAATAACAAACCAGCAAGTACCATTCCACTATAGACACCATAAAAAGCAGGACTTGGCTTCTGGGACTAAAAAAAAAGAGGCGTAAACCAGCTTTCTTTTTACTGGCCACCAGAGGGCGATACCTGTGTTTACATACAGGCTTCAGTTCGTAAAGTAGTCAATGGGATTTTACCTCTTGTACTTTCCTGATGAGTTTATAGGCTCAGTAAGTGAAAAAAAACATTAAGTCTATTTTATAAAATTTTGCTCATTCTCATGTTGATAAAACTGGAAAAAGGCGCAGGATTTCAGTTAATGTCACATTATCTAATGATCTATCTATCTAATGATTTCAGCATTTCAGTGCAGGCAGAAATAACAAAGCAGGAGAATTCCTCACACTCTCTGCTGGGGCTAAATTTGATTTAAAGATAGATTTAGCTTCTCAATATATTTTTTGTCATAAAGAGGAAAAGCGGTTATCTACAGTTGATGTCACTATCAACATGGCTGAGTTGAAAGCTGCAGGATAAATGGATAGCTAGGATGTGCCTATGCCACAGTGAGCTACAGGAATTATAGGAAGGGGGGATGACAGTGCAGAAGAGAAGGATAATTGGATAAAGGATAAATGGATCTCTTACTCTGGGAGGCATCTGTAAACAGCAGTTATGCTTTACTGGGGCCTCTTTCTGTGGCAGCGGTCTCTACAGGAGAGGGTGTACAGAGAAGTCTATTAGCCCGCTAGACACACAGCGGCGGTCACAAAGCTTCATAAGCTACACCGAGGAGTGAAAAAACATAATGTCCACCTTAACAAGTCTTTTCACCCTCCAGCTCTGTTCACACTGCAGCAAGCTTCCAGTTTCGGGACAATTTTAAAGTCAGAACGAACTGAAAAAAGTATAAAATGCCAAAAATAAAGAGACGACTGAGAGAACAAACTCTTACACTGCGAGCTAAAATAGAATCAAAGATTTTAAGTCCTGCAGTACTGCAGAACTTTGGATTCAGTTCAGTATTTTTCTGGTAATGAGATTGCGTCTTTCTGAGAATTCCTTGTTAAGGCGGATATTTTTCTTACAGTGTGATATGAAGCATTCCCGCCTATTAAAGGAAGAAGGAAAGGAGGCAGAGAGTCCAGTTATCAAGCAACTCTGGTTTATACTGCTTTAAAAGATTATCCAATTAGCCCCAGTCTTCTTCCAACACTGAGACAACATGACGTTAAAACAGCCATGAGCAACTTCACTGAAAGTCAACCAAAAACAAAAAACCAACAACAAAAGAAAGAAAACAACGGGGCCGTTTCATTATGTGAAAATCTGTGAGGCGTTTCAAAGCACAGGAGAAGCACAGCATGAACTGCTGGGAGGAAAAAAAAAAGAAGAAGAAGGTGGAGAACAGAAAGAAGCAGATGAAGAAAAACCTGAGTGTCGCTAAGGGGGGAAGAAGCTGGAGAAGACTTTTTAAAAATCCCTGGGTTGAAATCATGAACAGCTGGCCTCAGATCTACATTTCATTTACAACACGTGAAACAGAAAAGCCTCCAACAAAAACTCAAAACACAATCATAAAATGTTATAAGTGGCATTACACAAACTATAACAGATATAATAGGTCATGTCAGACAAATAACATAGAAATAAATACATAGATTTGCATTTCAGTCCATTTGGAATTTTTCGCTCTTGTACAAATAAAAAAAAATACTCATTAGATAATGCATGCTGCTTTTAGGCTTTACTACACTCTCACTGCTCTAAAAACTCAGTTTCAGACAGTGGTTTTTTCTAGTCTTGGGTCTGTATGATGTCAGATAGTGGAGATATCCCAAATATGGTCATCTCAGGCACAGAAGCCCCACCCACCTGGTCTTTAAACCTTCTGTTTATAAGGGGAATTTTTTCTTAACTGTTACAGATGCAAAGTAAAGTCCAAGAATGAAAATAAGATCCACTTTAAATTGCTAAAAAAAAGCTAACTCTGCTCTAAAACTGCCGTATATTTGTCCTGAGATGTAATTATTTATATTTGTCTTCTTTTTAACGCATGTTGTATACTGACATTAAACATATAAGATTTTCAAACCATTAAATTCAAAATTTTAAATATTTAACTGACATTTATAAGTCTCTAGATATTTAAATTACGCGTTAACAAAGCTTATATTTGTGTTAAAAGAATACTTGTCACATTATTAGTCACTCTGGGTTTACTTCTTCATGCCACAGATGATTTCTTTTCTTACCATGTGTGGAAGCTGGATGTTAGCTAGGCTGTTGATGAGCGACTGGCTGAGGTTAGCCAGCTCGTGCAGCAGGGAGTCGTTCTGCTGCTCGATCACCTTGTTCTCCTCCTCGATGGACTTCAGGTTGGTCTCCATAGTGGTTATCTACCGGATGAGGAAATAAATTAGTAGGAGACCTTTTAAAGCTTTTGTGTTAATAGTGACATTAGCAAAATGGCTGTGAAGCATGCAAACAATCAACCAACATTAACTTCGGACAATTTTGGGAGAACTGAGTCAGGATATTGCCCATAGATGTCCTCTCTCACATGTAGCACACAGCAGGAACTATCCCCTTCATATGCATTTGCACTACTGGAGCTGGTTTAGGGAGTCTCCTTGAAAACCCACGATGCCCACCTGCTATTGGTAAATGCACTGACTGACTATTAGCGGAACGATCGCACGGATTGCTGTACTCAAAGATGGCCGATTAAACACTGTGTCCGACCCATTGCATTGGACACATGCACATCTATCTGGTAAAGAGGACAACTCTTGCAGATGAAGGAAGATGCAGATGTTATATCCATGCAGGTTCTCAGTCATGCAAGTCACATAACATCTGCATCTTCCTTCATCTTAGGATTTTAAAAAGAATGCAGCTCTCGACCAAGAGGATTCTTCAATTGTAAACATTTTTTAGAACTTGTTTTAGAACTAACATTGATCCTCAACAAACTTAAAGAAGTTCATTCAGGTTCCTTTCAACCTCCTAAAAAGCACGTGTTACCAAGCATTAGCAAGATGGCTGCTGAGGGCAGGATTTGCTTATAACAGTATTTTTTTATGAATGCCAAAATTTCCTCTAACCCTTTCAGATTAAAAGCGCGAGTGCAGTTAAGTTCTAAAAAAAAAAAACTATGCAAAAGTTATTACAAGAGAAAGAAAACATGGAAGGTTTTCATGGACTTAATAAAACAGCATCATCTTCAAATAATTAAATAATTCAAATATTGAGTAGAAATGTTTTTGTCAAATAATGTGACAAAAATATTTCTACTGGAAATAGCAGCTTACTGGGATACTTTTATCTCTGTCTATTACAGGACAGTCTAGCTTCTTACCCAACTAGTGTCTTATTTATTTGTATTTATGCTACATTAACAGACAGAGACCATCTTACTTGTGTCCTCAATTTTATCATGTCTGACTCCACTTGACTGTTGGACTCGTTCAGATCTTTGATTTCTTCATCCAGCTGTTTGATTTCTTCATCGTTCTCAATACCTGAAACAAAAAAAACCAAACAAAAAAACATCTCCTCTGACTCAACGGCCAAAGCAGCATTACCACATTTTATCACATGTAAAATGTCTTAATATACGGAAATTAGATTTTTTTCAGACTCTTTCAAATTAAATAATTCACATAGGTTACATTTTTTTTTGTTTCTTGAGCTCTGACCTTTGCTTGCTCTTTGCTTGATTGTCAACATTTCCACGCCACTCATCCTGGCTTTCTTCATGGCTGAGGTGGCGCGGGGACAACCGGAGAGACTGGAAAAAAAAAAAAAATAACACACCAAATGTTTCTCCAAGTTAAAAAATGTATCTATGTTAGCTGATTTTTGTACAGATAATGGCATACAAATTGCTGCCTTATTTGAAAAATGGATACCAAAGCCAAGCAGCATGTACAGCAGGAGGAGAGGCCCTGAATATTGGCCATTATTTACCCCCAAAATTGTGTAAATTGTATAAAAAAGTTGGAACTGATCACAAACTTTGTTTAAAGTAAGAAAGATCTTACCTCCGGTGGGTCAGGAAGCTCCCGCTGACGTGCCCTGAGCCATCGCAGCCTGGAGTCGGGCAGGTCATGCCATCTGTCTTGCCAGATTTCCAGACAAACTGCGAGCCGTTGACGTAGCTGTCTTTTTGCCTCTTTGCCGCAAGGGGGCAGCCTGACGCACTGCGATGAGAAGCGTACTTCCCCGTCACATGACCCTGACCATCACAACCCGGCACTGGACACCTGAGAAACGAGTATAAAGGTCTCAGTTTGCTTTTAAAAAAAAAAACGAGTATAAAGATCTTAGTTTGCTTTTCAAAAAAAAAAAAACACTCCGCAGTTCTAATCTAAAGTATAGTCTTGTCACCTCCAAAGAGCTTTAGTTTAAGACTAACGGGACCAGCCACACAAACCATCATCAGCTCTTTGATCAGCTGGACAGAAACATGAGCACAGAGATGAAAAACAATTAGTACTGTGCTTTAGAAACTGTCCACAGCACTCCGTAGGACTCTTGATGAAGGGGGGAGGACACTGACTCACGACTCACCTCCTCATCTACAATCCTCCCCCACCCTTCCAAGGCCTCAAGGCCACAGCAGCGTAACGATGAGCAGGACAAACGCCTATCACCTCCTCAGCTTCCAGACACTCGGCTCTGCCTCCTGCATCCCAAAACGCCCTTCGCTGTGACATTTGGGCTGATTAGAATGAGCCGAGCGTCCACAGGCCGTTCCCCAGCCGAGCTCAGGTTAAGCTTAATTATGATTCTACTGTTAATGATGATGGTGGATGGAACAGAGGCGGCAGCGGCAGCTGGCTACAGACTGACACCAGCTGAACTTTAGATTATTCACAAGGTCGTATTGGCTTAGCATTATGGCTCTGCTTTAACACAAATGTCAAAGGCTCACTAGCGCTAACCTTTATTGGACTTGGTCTGCTGGGAGCCGGAGGTGGAGTGCAGCACTGACCGCGGCTCCCCGCTAAAATATTCTTTGCAAAAGTTAGAAAGGTCAGTGTACATAGGCAGCATTTTAAGAGAGAGATGATGGATGAACCTGTCATTAACAAAGTGCTTTGACCTTGAGGCAAAAAAATGCATCATAAAGGGACCTGGAATGTGTTTTTAAGAGGCAATGAAACAAGCCAGTCCTTCCTCCTTGCTGTTAATTTGAAAAGTCTAACTGATGCACATTCTCTCTTTGCACTAGAAAAGTTGTACTTCAGTGCACCGTCTGTCAAAAAATGAGAATCCTGTTCTACCTGTTTAAAATATACGGGAACATATGTCTGTTAGCATGTGCAGCAATCCTCCACAACACCTCCAAACTCCCCAGATTCCAATCCCACCGACCACACCACGCAACCTGCATGACTCAAAGAATGCCATGGGACCCCCTCAGAGTTTGACATTACTAACTGTTTTGTTCTCTCTGACTTATTGTATTTTTTGACAAGTTGGTTTTTCAAAGATCAGTTCTCTTAAAATCCCATATCTGCCTTAAAATAATTATTTTACATTCAAGAGAGGAACATAAAGATTTAAAGGAGGATTTTTAAAGATGACCAAAAGTTTGGGGTTTTTTTGCTGACGAGCATGGATAAAACCAACAACAACAAAAAAACTTTTAAGAGAAACTAGAATTTGCTTTTCTAAAGCACTGTTATTGTTCTGTAAGCTTTAATATAGTGATAGGATCCAAAAACAGGACACCTAAGCCCTGTATTTGTGGACCTTACATAAAATCTGTGAGCAACACCTCAGTTACTGGTCTGAAATCTGTTTTTTTTACTTGTTCTTTGCTTTGTCTTTACCAACACCAGGGAAGAAGCTGATAGAATATGGCAAAAACTGTCTCATACACCATAGGAAAATATTTAAGGAGTCCAGTAACTTTATATCAATGCACAACCTTGAATATAGTCAAATCAAATCAAATCAAATCAATTTATTTATATAGCGCTTTTCACAGGATAAAAACCACAAAGTGCTTCACAGTAATATAAAACAGAAATACATAAAATATATTAATAATCAAACATACAGCACAAATCTAATTAAAAGCCAATCTAAAAATCTAAAAATAAATGAGTCTTAAGCTGCTTTTTAAAAGAATAAATACAATCAAGGCAACGTAATGATGGAGGGAGAGCATTCCACAACCTGGGGGCCACCGCTCTAAAAGATCTATCACCTCTGGTCTTAAAACGAGTTTGTGGGACTACCAACAGCCTTTGATTAGATGATCTCAGGCTGCGAGAGGGAGCGTGGGATTCTAAAAGATCAGAAATGTAGGCAGGAGCGTCACAATTCAAAGCTTTAAAAGTCAGTACCAAGATTTTAAAATGAATTCTAAAATGTACTGGAAGCCAGTGTAATGAATGTAACACTGGTGTAATGTGCTCTCTTTTTCGTGTCTTAGTTAAAAGCCTTGCAGCAGCATTCTGGACTAACTGGAGACGGTCAAGATTCCTTTTGCTCAAACAAAGAAAAAGACTG
>VUQG01029605.1:0-13740 GCA_015106755.1 Etia nguti | reverse complement strand
CCCCCATCTGAGAACAAAACAAGAGCACGCACCATGTGGGACACACACACACACACACACACACACACACACACACACACACACACACACACACACACACACACACACACACACACACACAGACTTTTCTCTTTTCTCTCTGCATGCTGCGCTGTGTGTGTAAATGTGTGTGTGTTTCATTGAGCTAAATAAAGCCGTGCACTGTTGGGCTCAGCATCTCTGCATTGCCTGCTCATTGTGCTGCTGGGAAAGCAACAGTAGCAGCCCTGCGGATGATGCACCATGTCAGCAAACACATAACAATGGATTGTCTGGTCTCTCTCTCTCCCACACACACACACACACACACACACACACACACACACACACACACACACACACACAGTCACAATGGATGTTTTGGGAGTGACTCCCGGCTGTCACTAGTGTAAAACACTAAGCCTGTTTGCAGTATGTGGCTCAGTACAAACAACATACACACACACACAAAAATGTTTCCAGGCATAAAAACCAATTATCAAAACATCCTGTTTTATACATTTTCCTGGAGTGCAACCGAGAAAAGAATTGGTTATTCAAATGTGCTCATTGTTGCGGGGCAGTAGCTTTAAACAGAGAAGGGCATTGCTGTGGTGGGTTCAGCCAGATAAACATTTATGTTAAGAGTTTTTACTTCAGGTCCTATAGTTGCACACACTCATGTCTGCCTCTACTGAAAATAAGTACCTGTAGTTCAGAATAGTAAACACAATCTAAGCAAGAGCACACCAAACCTCTGTAGTAGTATCTGATTTAAAGGGAATAATTTATTTTGGATTTTTTTTTTTGTTTTTAAAAATATATTTAACTTTTTGATGCGCAGTAAAAACAAGTCCAAAGTGCAGGGCTATGTCATCTGCCCTGTTGAAACCCATTTTAATATAATTATGTTCAATATTTTGAACATAATTATTTTTTATACATGTGGATATGGTACATGTGAAGCATTTCACTGTTTAGTAAAATTCATTTAATGTTTAGCAATCGTTGATAACTTTGTTTTGTTTAAAAAAATATACTTATTCAGAAACATTGTATTTGTATTCAAATTGTTATATAATTAAATGATTATAACCGTTTACGATAGTGTACATACTAAAGTCATAATAAAGTAATGTGATATTTAGACTCCTCATATAACATGCCTACATGTTACAAAACAACCAGTGGCATTAAGAAACATAGTATTTGACCTTCACATCAGTCCATAAACCTTGAAGGAGTTCAAGGTACTCTATATTTTGACAACACCCACCACACTTGTAGGAATCATAGTTTCCAAGTTATACGGCTTTTTGTTATTTTCTGACTGATTAATCATTAAGTTGACCTTGAAGATGCGGAGTGGAGCGGGTGGATGTATGCCAAATTTTCATAGATTAACATGACCACCACCAGAACAGCATTCTACACTCCTTCAAAGTTTTATAAGAATTCATGCAACACTTTGAGCTAATGTGCTCACAGACAGAGTGATGACATGTGTGCATATATAAGTGAATAATGCATCCCTGAATGCAAATGATTGCATCACTTCCTGGCACTGGACGCTTGATTTGCGTGTTGCAATATTTTCCTGACAGGTGTTCTCCCTTTCAAAATAAAGCCTTGTAAAAATGTCCAAACACTGAATGGCAGAGGATTGGTCAGACTCCCTCTGTGGGCTGTCTGTTCTTGGATTTTAAACTGAAACCAACATTAAAGCCAGACAGAAGCTGAATCCGAGATGTCATTTTAGAAAAAAAAAATAAAAATAAAAATCCAGCAGTTTCTGAGGTATTGTGTTCAGCTGACATGAAGCGACTGATATGAATAATGTCATCGAGCTTTCCATTTTAAAACAAAAATAAGGGCGGGTAACTTGACGCCCGGTTGCTTGAAACTACAAACTCTGCATAAAACGTGGATGTAGCCAAATGACGTCACTCATTTGTTAAGTGCTGTTTTACTCTAAATGAGGCAATGATATTAAAAAAAATAACATTACATTGTAATAGGCAAGACTTAAAAGTAGAAACGGAGACCACAAATCCCCCAGGAAGCTGTTTACTGAGGTCATAAATCAGCAAAGCAAAAGACCATTTTCTCATCTATACAACAGGACTTGCCCACTGCTGGCCATTAGAAAGAATGCAGGTTTGAGCGAGTTGCATATGCTTTGGTTTCACTTGTGACTGTAGCTTTCAGTCAGAGGATGGTGTCATCAAGCGGTTTCCTGAGCCATGATGTCCGCTAGTTAACAGTAATGCCCTGCAGTGATGGCCAATCACGGCCTACCATTCTCCAGCTCCTCCCACGAATTCTAAATGGTATACTAAATGTTCATCCCTGTGTTGTGTCTCTGCAAATGTGTTAATGTTGGTCCATGGCTCCTAAAGGGTTCATAAACATTAGTGTTTAGACACTTTACAGCTTGTTTCCACTGATCAAGTAGCCAAAATGCCTTTTTTCATGTGTTAAATATAGTATCTATGCGTATACCGAATATAATGTAACTCTGTAGGTTACTTTGCTATTAGATGGTATAGCACTCTTTGCTATAAAGGAGTTAGGGAAGCTAGTGGAGGGAAGTTACTAAGTTAATTGGAATTAAAGGGAAAGTTCTGCCTTAAATGCTTTTATTTCCCGCAGTGCTTTAATCCAGATATAATTTTCAAATATTTGGCTTAACCATGTACTCACCAAAATATTTAGTTATTATACAAAGACAATTAACTGATAACTAACTAATAAAGTCATAAAACAAATATCAGACATTTGGTCATCCTCATTTCTTCAAAAATTGGAATCTTTTTCTAGCTCTCCTTTTTTAACTACCAAGACAAAAAAAGAACTTTTAAGAATACTGCCATGAACATTTTAGAAATTGTTTGTTTTCTGACTATATAAAGAAGATTCATTGGTTATTGTGTTTGATCAACTTCTCAGACAAAATGTTCAAAGGAACAGTACTAACACATATCTGTGTGTGATGGTTAAATCACAAGTTTCCTGCCAAAACACCAACCAGACAAGATTAGCTAGTCTTTGGTTAAGCTGGAGAAAATACCGACACTGCGAATGGTGGCTGTACCCAGCCTTGTCACCACGGCTGGCAGAGGTTGACACCTAAATACGGTGCAAGAGGGCTGAAAGCTAAAAGTGAAGCTGGCCACAGATACCAGCTGCTAAAAGGAAACGTCTGGAGTCACTCTGTGGTAATGAAGCCTGAAGCAGCTGCTGTGCGGTCAACACAGAACTGATTCAGACCGATACGAGTGTTTTCTTACCCGTGATTTTTTTTTAAAAAAAGTGACAGTTTATGCCACTTCACTTTAATTGGGTAACCTTGGGTTTAAAGGGACCAGTTTCTTTATTTCCTGTCAGAGTTGTGATCAGAAATGTACATACACTCCTGAGGGAGATAAATGTAACGGTAATTTTGGGCTATAATTTTTGTTCTTTTTCTTGTTCTTTGATTATTAAAAAAACACCAAAACAAAACACAATAATGTGCAGAAGTTTGAATTTTGCAGAAGCATTTTGTCTACTTCACATGGGCTCAGAAGTGTGTATACAGTCTCAGATATATACATACATCTCTATTAATGTCCCTTTGCAAGTTGCACCTCGACCTGACGCTTTGCCCATCAACGAGCTTCTGGCATAATTTTGGCTGGATATTTGACCACTCTTCTGGGAAGACTTGGTGGAGCTCATTTACATTGGATGATTTTCCAACAAAGACCTGGACTTTAAGAGTAGTCCACAAATTTTCGATAGGACTGAGGTCAGAGCTTTGGAAATGCTGTTTCATTAGCTTAATGCTCGCCTGCTTTATCTATTTTAAAATCAGTTTTGATGTGTGCTTGGGATCATTGGAATGTTGGAACGACGACCATATGCTTATTCACCACTTTCCATTTAATCATTAGTTATTATTAATCTCTGGCTCTCTTCCACAGTGTATTTTTTGTCCTGTCTTCCTCCGCTCACCCCCAGCTGGTCAGCCCCCCTCCCTAAACCTAGTTCTCTGGAAGGTTTCTTCCTGTTAAAAATGAGTTTTTCCTTCCCAAAGCCGCCAAGTGCTTGCTCATAGGGGGTCATCTGATTGTTGGGATTTTCTATGTTTTAATATTAGGGTCTTTATCTTACAGTATAAAGCACCTGTTGCAGTGCCATATATAAATAAAAATGAATTGAATTGAACAATCAACTGTGTCTAAATAGAGGTAGTCCTTCATTATTCCATCCATTTTGTGCAGTGTTCCAGCACCGCCGGCAGCAAAACAGCTCCAGAGCATGATGCTACCACCACCATCCTTAACAGTTGGTACAGTAATGTTAGGTTTGAAAGCTTCACCCTTACTCCTCCAGACATCATCAGCTTTGGCTTGTCCATGTGGGCAGCTGCCAATTTTAGTTGAGCTTACTTAAAGGGGTCGATTTTGGAGGAGATGCTTTTATTCTCAATCTCAGTCCATGGTGATGTAAAACTTTCGTCACTGTAGATGGTGGCACTGGTGGTTCCTGGGTTGTTCCTGAACAACCTAACCAATTTCCTCTCATCTGAGGGTGACAGTGTGTTTTCTTCCAGGCCTTGGCAAAGCACTGACACATCTGATTAAGTTGCATGAACATATAATTGTTTTAGCTGATGATCTTGGATTCTGCAGTTGTTTAGAAATGGTTTCAAGAAACGTTCTTGTGTAAATCTACATTTTTCCTCGTTAGCTCCTCCTTGAGTTTCTTGGACTCCTATTGTTCAGGTGTTGCATGATGTAGAAGCGAAATGATAGCAAAGAGAAACTACCAGTTGCAGTCAATCACCATGAAGATCAGTGATCACTAATAAGCTAATGGGCCTCGGACTTGTCAAGTTAAGTCACTGTAGAACGGCCTATTAAAATATTTAAGTGAGTGTGTCCATACAATCATTCCTCCCTGGAAAAAGAACGGGTTAAAAGAAATCATTAAAAGCCCAAAGTTACCACGACATTCACGCCATGATGACTGTATATAAACTTCTCACCACAAACGCAGATATGCCATTACAGTGGTGGAGGCTCATATTAAACATCAAATGCCAAATTTTCAATTGAGGTCAGAGTAACCCCCGTGAACTCAAAGCTCAGGCTTCAGACTGCTCTAACCACCATTTGTCATGGTTATGATGTAACTTGTATCTAGCATGCATGAACTTGACACCGACATTATTATTGATGCCTAGAAAGTATTGGATTTGATAAAACTGAAGCAGAACGGATGGTTTTTTTTTTTTTATTGTTTTGTGGGCGGATTGTGCAGAGGAGGAAGCAAAATGCAGGACACAAAGTCAGATGGTGCAGAACAAAAAGGGAATCATTTAGCGGCTGTTTACAAAGTTAAAAAGAAAAACTAAACAAGAACCACAAAAACAAAAGTCCAAACTGGCAGAAATACAAAGAGAACACAAAAACACACAAACAGAGGAAGATGTGTTTGTGTGGCACATAGTTAACATAGCCAGGACAATGGTGAGCTGTCATGGTTTTCCCCGTTCTTCATATACAGCATCTGCCTTTCTTTCTCCGAGTGGGTGTGGTCTCTGGCTCACCTGTTTTCTATCCACAATAAGTTGAATATATAAACCTGGCTTCCATCACCACTCTTCAGATTATTGACTTCATGTTGCTCAGGCCTCTAGTTACAGCTGGTTTGATACTTCACAAACCTAGCACTTACCTATCCTTAAACTGTAGCTTTTCCCTGTTATTTGGTTTCTACCCACCAGAAAGTCAGCCTCTTACCTGCCTGCTTGACCCACTCTGGCCCCACCTGCTGAAAACATTCTAGTACTGGAAAGTCAAGCTGCTTACCCTGGTAGCCTTTTACCTGAAGTACCTGTGTATCTTGGCTCTCAAATAAAGACTTACCAGAAAGACTGCCTACCTGGTTCAAATTCCTGTTGCAGTTGACTTCAAAGTAAAACAGAAAATACAGACAAAAGGAGACAAGACATGAGCACAAAAATGAGACAGGAGCAAGAACTGAAAGAAAAACATTGAGCCAACTAAAGAGAAACACAAATCAAGAACTCAAAACTAACTGAAGGACAGTAACAGGAATTAAAAATTCTATAAAAACCAGAAGACCCATAACCCAATAAAAGATCAGCATACCAGGCTAATAATGAAAACAGGCTCACTAATGTCACAAGAACTCAAGCTGAGTATTAGAATAATTAAGAAATCAAATCAGGGATCCAAAACTTCAAACAAAACCCAAGAAACCTAAACGCAAACTCTCAGAAACCTTAACAAAAAGCAGTTTTCCTCTGGAGCAAACAGTCCCCAGCTGGTTACATGAGTAAAAATCATTCCAAATGAACATGCTGGTCAGGCTGGTACTTATTCATTCATTTCATCAGAACATGTAACATCCATTCATCTTCCTCAGTAACTCATATCTCTTTGACACCCGTTTGATCAGATCCCTGAAGACAACCATACATCCCTTGCTTTCAATTTTTTAGGCTTGATTTAGACTTTGTAGAGTCTACAACGTAACCTAATTAAGTAGCCAGCGTCGTTGCTGGCATTTATGCTTGTACTGGTGCATTATGTGTTAATTCCTGTGTTGTCGTGTCCTGGTGTTTCAGGGCGTTTTCACACCTATAGTTTGTTTACTGTGATCAAAATCAGTCGAGGAGTTGTAAACTTGTAGCTTTTCCCTGCGATTTGGTTTCTTCTCACACAGAGAAAAATCCAAGCACACCAAAATGCGTCACTAAAAACCACATGAGACTGTTCAGTCTGCTCATTGGCCAGATGTGTCTGGGGTGAGAGCAACAAAAGGAAGCAAAGGAAGAAGATTTTGTGTTCTGGACTATTGGAGAACATGGAGAATTTACATTCATTTCACGGTTAGTTGCTAGCCCTTTACACATCTATAGTACCTTCCTGCATCCCAGAATATAAAGCATACATGGCTACAGGAGGTTTTTTTAGTCCAGATTTGATATGTGCACGCGGTAGTTGGGTGGGATGGAGGTTCAGACCTGCACAAAAGAACTGCACCACAGAGGAAAACAAATCGAGTTTGAGTTAAATCACAGCCAACAAAAACATGGTTCCCAAATCTTTGTTGTAGTCATTTTTTTCTGTTTTCTTATACTGAAAGGATAGTTTTTATTCTCTCACTGTTAAATTACAAAATTTCAGTGAAAAAGTAGCCTGAAATGAAGGAACTGATGGTACTAAACAGGCCAATCACAGCAGTTGCAGGCGTGAATCTGATGTGCAGTTAAAATCCAAGTTATGGAGTAGGTCTTCAGCGGGGTCTGTGGTTATGACATCGCTATGGCGTAGATTTCCTACTGAAGCAGAAATCCCAGTGAAGAGTATTAAATAAAGCGAACTCTCTGTAGCACACTGGTTCAGCCTGGCCTCTTCCAAACTGAGCTGTTCATGTGTTCACTTTTCAGTCGTTCACCTGTTCTTTTGCAGTCTCACAGACTTTGGAGCAATCCAGTCCAGAGACTGAGCGACAACACATCCCAGGGGTAAAAGCAGCTCCCCCTCTAAGGTGACAAGGCAGAGTCAATATTTACAGAGATATCACTTTTATCTAAGAGATGCAACAAATTCATACAATCCATCCACACCACAGATAACACTGTGCACGACTTGCTGCTTCTAAAATAGCTGTTATATGCCTGAAAACCTGTCAAAAAAAAGTAATTCTGCATTTCCAGGTAATGCTGTCTTTATATCCAGAGCTGTTCTGTTCAGGTTTGATTTAATTTCACTATATTTTTTATGTTCTTTACAAAAACTTGTTATTTAAACAGATTTTGTGCCTCAGGCTCATGAGGCAACTCCCAGAACTTTCCCACAGACCATCAGCTCTGTGCAAACAGCCCAAAATGACTGTAACGTCTGAACAAATTACCTTACACAGTGTTTTATCGACACCATCTCTTTTTGGACATGACATGCTGCTCCAAATGGAGCTGTGTTGCATTGACAGGAAGGAAATTGATGCCTAAGCTGTCTGTTCCTCCATCGCTTCCCTTCCCTCCACCTCTCCATATGATAACCTTTCACCTTTGCATTCACCTTTGATCTCTCTTTACTGCTTCCTTTTAAAATCACATACCATGTCTGCTCACTTTCAGCCTGTCCTGCAGTTGCCCTTACAAAGTATGTGCATGCAGTATGCTTAAAGGTGGGACTTATTACTTGGCCATAAAACTGCACCTTGAACTTTTAACCCTTTTGGTTATATATCCGTCACAGTCTGTGGAGCTTCCTGGTATTCCCAACTAAACATTGAGTTGCCATACAGTGAAATATCCTCTCATTTTTCTGGCATACTAAATAGTACGAATATTGGACCACATTCATGATGACTGTAAACAAATTCATTTATGCTGGCAGCACTGAGTCCGGCACACCCAACAGAGGAAATCAGAAGCTGCTCCTACTGTAGCCCACACAGTTACAGACCAAAAACTGTCTTTTGTGTCTTTGGATTTTTCTCACCGTCCAGTCTAGGTGTGTTAACCTTTGGGTCCTGATTTACAAGAAATAAAACAAAAGTGAAGCGGGAGAAGATGCCAAAGTGGTGGAAAACATCCTGTCTGGTTTCTGTACCCAGTTTAATAAGTACTGACCAGCTGCCCTCACATCACATGCGATGAAGGTGTGTAAAGTCTTAAACTCATCAGGAAAGTGTTTAGTGATTCAGAGCCATTTTCACATACACAACAAACACAAATCCCTGCTATCAACGTGGGAGGAGACACAAAGCCCTTTGGGGTTGTGTCACGAAGGGCATCTATTCTAAAAAGATGTTACCCTACTCGATGACTTTAAGTATTAACTGGAATGACTATCCTGCCGTCAGGTCTCAAGCTGTCCATTATCTGTGTCTGCAATAGGTAGGCATCACCTTCCTGGTAGCCATTAAAAAGAACACATGTTTAATGCATTTTTGGCTTCTATGGAAGCTTTTTTCTGCTACTGAATTTTTTCATTTTTATTTATCTAGGCAGCGTTAAACGGATATTTCAAATTCCCATTTTTCAAGTTATTATCTCACAATTTAGACTTACTCAGAAGTTTGAGTCAGTAAGTTGAAATTTTGAGATGGCTAACCTTAAATTTAGACTTATGGATGGCATTTTGTTTTCAGTAGCGGAAACAAGCTTCCATAGTTTTCACCTTTCAGACCCAGGAGTTTCATCTTTCATAGCTTCTCTGAACAATCGCAGTCACTTGACTTTCTTCAGCCTCCAACATGGTGTTGTTACTATTATACCTCACCATGAGGAATATGTAACTATAGTGCATATTACCAATTAAATATATGTATACATATTTATTACTTGATTTAAAATCTATATTTCACTGTCTTACTTACAGCTTCTTTTCTTCTCTAAATAAGAACATTGACGCTTGTGTGGTTCAGTAAAAGACTGTACATGTAATCACTTATTTAAAATTCTAGTTTCGCACTTGCTCTGTTTGCTCCTTGCTTTGTTGCAGTTATCCATTTCTCACTTTGTGAGGTAAAACTCAAGGCTTCCATTCATTTGCTGGGATGCCTACTTTTGCTGGGAACCTCAGTCGGCTGCCAGATTTCACCCATGGAGCACGTCTCATTTTGAGACAGTAAAACTAAGGCTGGGATGACATTTGTTGAACAGGTAAGATACCTGCTGCTGAGTTTAGCCATAGACTAATTAGGTATTATTTGTTGTTAGAGCCATTGTCATTTCTCAGCCATGACTGGCATGCACAGTGAAGAGCAGCCAGTAGATGAACGTTGCTTGGGTGAATTTTTTGCGTGACTAAAATGACACCTGGCTGCTCATTCGATTCAGGCAGTGTGCTTTCCTTTTATACAGGTCCTGCCAATCCTTAAACATTCCTGAGGTTGCAGCTGCAAGACTAAAAAATCTAAAACTAACTTATTCAGTAAGAACAGGAAGAGAGTCTGAAAAGGTGAGAGGTACGCTCTGAAGAGAAGAAGAATGAATGTGTGTGTGAATGACAAAGAGACAGGAGAAACAGTAAAGATACTGGAGCAGAAGTAGTGAAGGTGGATGAGTTTAAATACCTGGAGTCAGCCATCCAAAGCAATGGACAGTGCACAAGAGCGGTGAAGAAGAGGGCCCAGGCAGGGTGGAGTAGGTGGAGACGAGTATCAGGGGTGATTTGAGCAAAATATTAGCAATATTAGATATGTAAAATGTGTAGATGAAGACCTAAATGCAGGAAAATGGAAGTAAAATAAAGTTGGTCTTTAATAAAGATCAAAAACAGACAAGTCCAAAGATTAAACAGACAAATCAGGTGAGACAGACAGGAAGCAAAACTAACACAGGACACAAAAGAAGACAAACTTTTCAAAGTAAAACAGGAAATAATCATAGCAGCTGGATACAGAGATGAATGCTGACACACAAAAAAGCAAGAAGAAAGAAAGACTCACGGTAAACAGACAAGGAAACACATGATAGGGAAACACCGAGGGAAGTTAAGCTGCTACTAATTGAAACTGCGGCATGAACCAAAACTTATACCCATCACTAGAATAATAAGAAGGTAAAAACAAAAATAAAAAGCACATGACAGGCTCTCTAATGTTCTTGAGAAGGTAAAGAGCTCGTCCAGTGTTCCACATTTTTTAGTAAACATGCTTCACTGTGACTCTGATCATAACTAGCTGCTGCTTACACACAGCATCTTTGTCTTCGTGATTATCTCAGTGTCTGTGGTATTTAGAGCTTAGACCAAAATATGCTTAATATTCAGATTAAAAATCAGATGTGGTCTGTTCTTCATGCTCCACCCATTAGTATGAGTCATGTGATGAAGTTTATTGGCTTTTAGGTCATCTGTTATTTGTCGAGTTGTTTTGGTTTCAGAGACTTTCCCGCAGAGGGAAATTTCTATTTATCATTTAAGTAGTCAGATCTACAGATATGAAGCCTGTCGGCATCTTCAATCCAGGAAGATCCAGTATCGTTCCCAGTCTTTAAAAACTCATATCTCGCCGACCGCAGCCTGGTTCACACACAGGTCTGAGATTCCTGGGGGATTTGGTGGAGAGAGCCTGAGGATTGAGTGAGAAAAGAAAGTCTGGAAGAGGGAGAAAGTGTGTTTATGTGTATGTGTGAGAAACAAAGTGTGAGAGAGCTTTTTTTCCCATGACTCTGTAGCAGTCAGACAGGTAGGGGTCTGGGATTAGAGAGTGTGGCCCCGCTCAGTCGTGAATAATGAATTCTCCCTTCACAGCTCTCACTGGCCTGTTTGAAGCATTAGTCTCACTTTAATACAGAGACATCAAAGGACCAAAAAACCCTCACATTATCTTCTCCTCATTCTTTAAACTCCACACTTAATATTTAGTAATCTGTAGCATTTCTATAAATAAACTTATGATACCTAAGAGCTGTATTACTGTGGGAACTTAACATAGAGTATATCCACTTGGCTGTTTTAAGCACCTAGAGTCCAGTTATTCAGAATAAATCAACACAAAGATTCCCAGGAAAACATTTTTACAGGGTGATTGACAGCTGAACACTTTAAACAGGCAGTGTATCAAAAAATAAACAGATTAGAGGAGACTGTATGAGATCTGGAGCACTTTCAGAAGCTTTATTCAAACAGTAGCATGGAGAAGAACTTTAAAAGAGACCTACTCCGGCTCATTTCCAGGGCCGTTTTCTTCAACTGGGTCCACGTCATTCCGGCGGCCTTCACTTCACTCGACAGATCTTCTCCATGTCTGTTTGGGTCTCCCCACTTTCCTTTTTCCTTGTGGGTTCCAGTCCAGTGCTTGCCTTGTGAGGTTGTCGAATGGTTTTCGAAGTGTGTGGCCTATCCAGCCCCATTTTCTCTTCTTGGTGTCTTGACCGACCGGGTTCTGGCTGGTTCTCTTCCACAGGTCTGTGTTCGAGATCTTCTCAGGCCATCTGATGTTGAGGATGTGTCGCAAGCACTTGTTGATAAAAATCTGTATCTTGCTGGTAGTGGTGTTGGTCACCCGCCACGTCTCGGACCCATACAGGAGGACTGCTTTCACATTGGTGTTGAAGATGCGGATCTTGCTGCGCTGAGATAAGGCTTTGGAGTTCCAGATGGGTCTCAGGGTGTTGAATGCAAGCCTTGCTTTGTTGATCCGGCTCCTAACGTCTTCATCTGCGCCGCCATCGCTGTTGACTATGCTTCCTAGGTAGACGAAGCGGTCGGTTTCCACCAAGTCTTCTCCCTGTAGCTGCAGTGGATGTTCTTGTCGGTTGTTCAGCCGCATCACCTCCGTTTTTCTGACATTGATCTTCAGGCCGGTCTTTTCTGCCTCCTCAGCGAGCCGGGTAAGCTTGGACTGTGCATGTTGCTGCTTATGGGACAGAAGGCTGACGTCATCTGCAAAATCCAGGTTCTCCAGCTGTTTGGTGAGGGTCCACTGGATACTGGTGTTGCTGCCCTCTGTGGTTCTTCTCGTGACCCAGTCCATGACGATCAGGAAGATTGTGGGTGACAGCATGCAGCCTTGCCTCACTCCGGTTTTCACTGCGAAGGGGTTGGTCAGTTTTCCATTCCAGGACGAGTCTTCATAAAGCTGTTGGATGATGTTGATGAGCTTCTGTGGGATTCCATAGTGCTGCATCAGTTTCCACATGGTCTCCCTGTCGACGCTGTCGAAGGCTTTTTCAAAGTCGACGATAGTTGTGTACAAGGGATACTGCCATTCGATAGACTACTCGATGATGATGCGCAGAGTGGCGATGTGGTCTGTATGTCAAACGTGCAAGCTAGAGGGGAATGGTTCTTTTAAATACAAGGGGGAGCAAGCGAGTCAGATACCAAGGGCACAGATGAAGCAGGTCTGAAAACCAGTTTATTCCCAGGCCAGGGAGCACCAATAAAACAACAATGGTTAAAAAAAAACCCATACACAATAAAATGTTTTTAATATACTAAAATCCCCATGGAAACTAAATAAAACCCAATTCTAAAACCCATGAAAGTACAATTTTATACATGCACTAAAATCCCCTGATGCAATGTCCCACAGCCCTGGATGCATGTTCATGATGGGTCCACCAGCAGGCCAGAAATGCCTTCGCACGAGTGGGGTCCATGCCAGCCCTGTCTTAGGCCGACGAGGAAGAGCCTCCTATCCCCCTCTTGTCCCCTCACTGGGCCCACCACATCCCAGCCCAGCTTCCATTCCGCACCGGAATTCTCCACGCGATGCCACCATGGCTCCCCTCGCATCAGCACCCTGCAAATACACAAATAGGGGCCAGAAAACTCGTCCGGGAAGAGACCCTGGCTGATAGCCATGGCAACCGTTACTCACATATGCCGGCAGAGGTACACCTCTGCCCGGCAGTCGATTACACGCAGCGTCTCCCACTGTCGCCCTTCTCGCTGTCGGAACTGGGTCGCCGTGTCACGCTGGCCGGGGTCCCTCTTTTTCACCTGGCCGTCTAGCATTCCTCTTCCAGTCTGGGGCTTCCCTCCTCCAGTGCTCAGCTAGCCTGCTTCTAAAAGGTCTTTACCCAGCTGATAGGCTACCTCTGGACACACCCATACTTCAGCAGGTGATCCCTATCAGCTAATTTGTCCCATGTGCAGCCAGTCCACAGTGGATTAAAACCATGACAAATAAAACACTAAAAACCATGCAATAGAAACAATAAAATCATGTAAATAAAAAATA
>VUQG01029601.1:0-25949 GCA_015106755.1 Etia nguti | reverse complement strand
TAAAATTCACCAGGGAAGACACAAAGGATAACAGTTTACCATTTCTGGACTGTGCTGTGCACATTGAGGAGAATGGAAACCTCAACACTGAAGTTTACTGGAAGCCCACACATATGGCGTTATTTTTGTGCCTCTATTCTGAGCGCACGTAAAAAAAACAAAATTTTGCAAGTGCAAATGTTGCATTTTGAGGAGAAAATTATTTTGAGCGAACAAAATTCATTGCTGCGTGCAAGAAATGTATTTCAGTGTTTGCTATTATCCATATACAATAACAGCCCCTCTCGCTCAGTTGTTGGCATTTGCTCTTGCTCAGATCTCTGCTCTGTGTGCTCACAGACATCTGTGGACCTGCTCTCAGTGTGTCGCTCCTGCTCTCAACATCTCTGCTCCCTGCACACTCAACTTTTTCTGTAAAGGTTATACATATGCCACAAAACCAACCAATCACAGACTTGGATGCGAAAACTGGCTGTTTTGGTCTCCAATCAGCTCGCTAGCTACTGCATTCTAGAAACACTGTCCAAAATGTAGCTAAATCCAGTAGAGTGGTTTGGTTTAAACTAGATTAAAACCAACAATGGTCTTAAATTATATATTTTAAAATAAAATAACACACTAACTAATAATGGGTTTAGCTACACTTTGGACAGTGTTTCCGGTGTTTACTCCAGCTACTCCGGAATAGAGTAGCTGGAGTAGCTGAACGCACACATACAGCAATAAAACACAGTTTCACCCCCAATTCGAAGGATTCCCTCTATAAACCACCACTGTGCAATAACCCAAACTGTATATACTATTTATTTACATATTTTATTTCCTTTTTTTTTTGCCCGATTGTATATTTGTATATAATTTTTTTTTCCTGTTCCGTTTGGTTCTTTAGCCATCAGAATTATTGTCTGTAGGCCAAGAAAGATACCCAACGAATTTACTTTACCAAGTGGATCATCACGGCCTTGCCGTATTGGTCCATTTGATTGACCTTTGTTATTATTATTTATTTATTTATTTTATTTTATTTTAAGTTATTACAGACGGGACAGACATGACTTGGGGATAGGAAAGGGAGAGAGAAAGAAAGGGAGGGAAAGAAAAACAGAGGGGAAGAGGGACAGTGAGAGAAGACACTTAAAAAAAAAAAAAAAAAATCTGCTGGATCACCTGTTGAGAGAAAACAAAAAAAGAAAACAACCAAAAAGAGAGCAACACAATAAACATGACACCATTGCAATAACCAATAACATACATAATTTTACATTTGATTACATATCAAATTCACCTTTTCCTTTTGAAAAAATAAACGCAAAAGCATGACATTCCTTTATTTTCATGGCAAGAAGCTGTAAGACCCACATAAACACAAAATAAAAGTGTCTGCTTTCACTGAAACCAAGAGAAATCTATGTTGGAGGAAGGTTTGCTATCTCTGGGTAAACATAAGTAGAGGTCAACAGTTTCTGTGTAGTAAAGACGAGTTGCATTGAAATCATGTGATATATGTGTGATTGGGAAACAGTAAGGACAGTTCAGGGGGAGTGAAAGTCTCCAGCTGGGATCAAGCCAGGTCGTGGTGACACCATGGCTCTTCTCTCATATTTACTGTGAAAATGGATGATGTCCTTGACTCATGTTCCTGTAATTTATTAACACCATAATACACCATTTTATACTGTATATATACAGGTAGAAGGAACTCATAATCACAATCTCATTAGCAAACTGCAGCGCTCCTTCAGTGACAGACTGCTGCGTCCTAGATGCATGAAGGAG
This sequence comes from Etia nguti, assembly GCA_015106755.1. Classification (NCBI taxonomy): domain Eukaryota; kingdom Metazoa; phylum Chordata; class Actinopteri; order Cichliformes; family Cichlidae; genus Etia; species Etia nguti. Next base: position 24,173 of record VUQG01029601.1, on the reverse strand, counting down.
CGTTTCCGTAGGTCCTTCCTTGCCACTTTACCTGTACTTTAATTTTAATAACTGTACAGTACTCCGTTTTTGTAACTATTGTCCATGATGTAAATAATTTTTTCTGTAAAAACTGTGTGTGTTTCTGTTCTGTGTCCTGTTCGGTTTGTATATGTGTTTTTTGCTGCTGTTACAACCAAATTTCCCCTTGTGGGACAATTAAAGGATTATTAAAGGATTATTCTATTCTAAACTAAAATATATTAAATATATTAAATGTCTTAAATGAGCTCAAAAGTTCTTCATAAAAATGTAAAAGATGGCTAGCCTCTTGAAGAGGTATACCAGAGAGATAGAAGTCAGGAGAATAAACTCTCAGTGTACTCTCAGTGGCAGGGCATCAATATGAGAACAGTAGCCCCACCAAGAAGGATGCAACACATAACAGCAGTGCTCAGTAGCTAGTGGAGCTAGAGTAGAACAGGCACCAGTAAACATCACAGTGGTAGACATCCAAGAAAAGCTAACTGCACTACATAAGCATCTGGCAGCACAAATGAACGAACTGCTAATGGAAGAGACACACCTGAAATGGCTAACTAAAGGTTGGACAGTCCTAATCCCAAGGATCCCAAGAAGGGGATCAATTCACTTTCATTGATTCACACCACTAGGTTATACAGCAACAACAGATAGTAACAAAGAGAGAGAAGTTAGTCAGAACTTTGGGGACTGTAATACCAGAAGGCAACACTGCAGACATCGAGGACACCTGCAGAGAGTAAGGCAAGTCCTGGGGAGTCAGCTGAATGGGAAGAACAAGATCTGGGCAATCTAACACCTGTTCCCTGCTGGTCATCAGATACCCTTCTGGGATAACAAGCTGGCCAAAGGAGGAGATAGAAGCCACTTACATCAAGACAAGAAAACCATCCACCATGCATGGAGGGTTTCACCCCAAATCCAGCACCCTGAGACTTTACGCTAAGCAGAAAGAAGGTGGCCGAGGACTAGTGAGTGTCAGAACCACTATCCAGGATGAAACAACAAAGATCTATGAATGCATCAGAAAGATAGTCACAGCTGATCACATGCTTAGTGAATACCCCACGGAGCAGAAACCTGAGAAAGAAGAGGAGCAAGAATAGAAACCATCATAGAAGGACAGCCCCCTGCACAGCATGTACAGCCGGCAGATAAAAGAAGTGGCTGATAAATGGTTGGACAAAGCTGGACTGAAAGACAGCACAGAGGCAATAATCATAGCAGCACAGGAACAAGATCAAGATCAATAGAGGCTGGGGTCTGCCACACCAGGCAAGACCCCAGGTGCAGGCAGTTTAAAGATGCCCCTGATGCAGCATATGATAGCAGGGTGCAAGATGCTAGCAGGCAGGGCATACATGGAATGCCATAACCAAGTGGCTGGCATAGGAAGGAACATCTGTGCCGAGTATGACCTGGAACCCCAAAGGTCAAAACAGGACACGCCCCCTAGGGTGGTAGATACAGATGGACAAGCTGGTGATGGTTAACCAACTGGACATAGTAGTGGTAGACAAGCAGAGGAAGATGGCCGTAGTGATGGATGTACCTATACCAACTGATAGCAACATGAGGAAGAAGGAACATGAGAAACTTGAGAAATACTGAGGGCTGAGAGAGGAGCTCAAGAAGACACTGAGAGTCAAGGGAACCCTGTGGTTATTGGAGCACTCGGGGCATTGACCCCTAAACTGGACAAGTGGCTCCAGCAGATCCCAGGACCAACATCTGAGCTCTCTGTCCAGAAGAGCGCAGTTTTAGGAACAGATACTGAGGAAAAGATACTGCGCAGGACCCTCAAGCTCCCAGGCCTCTGTTATATTTATCTCAATCCCCCTCCTGTTCAAGTGTTATTGAGAAAGACAGAGCTCCTTGAAAAAAGTCTGAGTTTAAAAGTTTGAGAGTCAACAGAGAGACAACAGTGAACAGTGAGATCACATCATTCACAGTTTTTATCTGAGTGTGTTTTCAGATGAACAGCACCAGCCTTTCTGGTGTGTTTTCTGTCTACAGTGCCACCTACTGGCCCAGTCAGGAAACAACTGAACAACATCCTGGCTCGCTATGACTTATAAGTTTTTTCTACAACTTGGATCAGAAATCCAGCTTGACAAGTTCCTTTATTCACTCACAGTGAAACATTCAGTCCCTTAGTGTGACATTTGCCACCAGGCTGGAGGACAAGGACTCTGTGGATATTAATGATAACCAATCTGTCCCTGAGAGTGAGGTGAGACAATGTGTGACTGTTTATAAACCGCACAAAGTAATTCTAAAATAAATCATAAACATTGGGATTCCTTCATATGTGGATGATATGTGTCATGTTTGTGACAGTTTACATAAAACACCGGTTGTCCCACTGAAAGACTGCATCAATAATCTGAAAGTTTTGAACATATTTTCTGTTTAACCTCTTGTAGTATTGCAATTAGATGATTTTGAGATTTTTATCTCTGCATCTTTCCTAATCAAAAAGAGAATCAAAGTAAATAAATAATTTAAGAAATAATACACTGGAGGCATCTGACTCATTATAGGTCCACATAGAGCCTGAAATAGGTTGAACTAGTAATCCTATAAAAAATAGAGGCGGGACTCATTAGAGACCCCATGACATGATATTATCACAATACTCAAAATGATAGCTATTAAAACTCATTAAAACTTAAACCTAACCCTAACCCTCTGACTAGTTTATAAAACTGCTCTCGTGACTTGAGCCCTTGTTAATCATTTGTAACACATTGCTTTCTGTTGCACAAAGTACTGTGAAAATAATTATAACAATAATTCTGGCATTTTCTTGCAATTTTTGCAGGAGATCTTTTCGAAGCCATCCTGTGGGGCAGATTGGACCTCACAGTGGACTCACTCTAGAATGCAGACCATATATTTAACACCTCTGCAACACATTATGAACTTGTTTATTTTTTCACAGAAAATGAATGTTTTTTGAGTGATTGTAGAGTTTTGATCTATACTGTGCAATTAGTGCTTCTGGAAGAAGGTTTTCTGAACATGGCGTGAACACACACTGCAAACCAAAGTCTGTTCTCTTTTACTGTGTCTGGGATAGAGAGGAACCAATATAACTACCTATATACAATTAATTGGGAGAAAATATAGGCGGTCTTCATTTGATTCATCTAGCCTACTTTCATGTCAACACTCAGACTTTTATTACCTGATAAAGTGTGAATGTCAGATATTGCATCACCTCTTCCTCTGCCTCGTGTCATTTCGTGAATAACTGCAAAAGTGAGTTTGAATAACTCAACTCTCAGCTGACAGAAGCATTGTGGTAGGTCTGTTTAGGAATTCTGACAGCTAAATAGAGTTGCAGTGAGATGGCACTGTAATGTGTGAACTATCCCTGGTATTAGCAGTTATTATTGTGTAAATCCACAGCCTGATGGCCGCAGGGCTTCTCTAATCCTGCCAGACTTTGAGAGTTCAGTCTGTCAGGCTTCCCTGTGATGGTGTGTGAATACAAAAGCTTGTAAATGTGTGTGTGTGTGTGTCTGTGTGTGTGTGTATGAGAGGAAGACAGACATCCCCATGGCCGTGTTTTTGACTGTATATAGCAGCAGTGAAGTCAAGTTTTTGTACGTTCAACTGGGAATGTTGTGGGTATGTGCTGATGGCTATTTTAAGATCTACATCTATTTGTCCCACCTGTGGTTTGTGACAAAAACTCCATAATATGCAAAGCTACCCACTGAATTCATGAATTTTCATCACAATAGCCTATCTCTATGACAACTGGGATAGACTCCCGCCTATCCAATAGGATGGATGGATGGATAAAAATGAAGAAGCAAAAACCTACAACAGTCTCAGCACTGAAGTTCTTTTTCTCAGCTCTGGCTGACATGATGCAGTTTGTGCGGCGACCCGACGGGCTCCATATGACTCAGAGTGCAGTATTAATAGATACGGTCTCGTATAAATCTGTCAGGCTGTGGTGGGTGGTTCAGGACACTGAGACTGTTTGGGCTGAATAAAGAGAACAAAGTAGTAGATTCCCAAAACAGTGTCATTTAGGCCTTTCAAATGGTTCCATTAAATACATCTTTATCCACATCTTGCTTTTTTTAAAATTTTCGCAAAAAGACAAAGTCCTTCATGTCAAACCGTTGGTGCTCATGCCAACTATTTTATCCTTCTCTGTAGTGATTTTCATCCTCTTTCCTTTCAGGTATATTTCATCTATGATGAGGAGGTAGGACGAGAACGAGAAAGAGGAACGACTTCCTCCAGAGCCAGTCAAACAATGACAAACCTCACAAGTTTAAAGATCACTACTGCAAGTTTTGTGATGTCTGTGCTCATGATTGTTTGTGGGTGTCACAAACCAGCACTCACCACCACTGCCAGGCGCATGTGGAGTTCCCGATGTGTTTTGGTAAAATTGTAAGACACAGCGTGGCCGTGGCATGAGTGTAAAAGAGTACTGCAGAGATTTTTTACTACCATATATTTAATGTGTATGCACCTCTCCTCACCCCCTCTCTTGTCATGTGCTCTTGCAGCCTGTAGGCTTTGGAAGAGCCTACAGTTCTCTCTACAGCAGTCAGCAGTATGCCACAGTCTCACAGCTGCTGCCCTTTTGTAAATCCCACTTGCACATATTGCTACATTGAGATAAATTCCTCATTAAAACCAAATGCCAAACCTGGACAGTTAGCCTTTTAACATAAGTTTGCTTCAACATAGCGGTAGTTTTTAAGAAATGAATCGTAAAGCAAATGTGTATTTAGCTTCAGTTCCCCGTAAAAAAACTGTTTTTTGTTTGTTTGTTTCTTTGTCATGTGGAGTTTTTAAATGAACTTTTTGAATAACTTGCAACATCTTTAAAACTTGTAAGACAGAAATATATATAGATACAGAATATGCAGCACCTTTTTAATTGCTGATATATCAGATTTTGAGACCCCAGAACAACTTACGCAATCAGTTTTGAGTCCTTTTCTGTAGTCGAATCAGACCAGTCTTTATATTATATATTGTTTGGCAGCATCGTCAATCCGCACTGACCCTGTTTTTTGGAAACAGCGCAAATCAGTTCGACTATGGCTAACAAGGGGCGTAAGAAAGGATAAGAGGCCAAGAAGAACGTATGTATGGATGTACACAGACCTTTTAATCATACAATGCAAAGGCAACACATTAATGCACTTGGTAAAATCACCTAAGTTCTTAAAGCACTACTGGAGTTTCACCATATTGTGACTTTAATATCAGACTTTATGGTTTACATATAATATCTGTAATGCATGTATTTATATTTTATACCATTAATCTTGTATTATGTTTGCAATACTGAAGTTGGTCCGTGCTGTGAATGTACTAGTACTGCTGCACCCACACTCAGATGATGATGATGGAGAAAGCAAGAGGATGAAGAAGGTGAAAAAGGAGAAAAAAATCCTGTGGCTTCAGTAAATGCAGACACGCACCGATCATGCATCGTATTTTAGTCAAACCTGGACATTTTTTGTGCCAGGAGTATTTTTTAAAACATCATCAAAATATTTAGTATTCCTCCTTGTTCTTAGCAAAGCCAGAAGGAAACAAAAGAGGAGAAGTTCTTGCAGATGACAAAGTCTGAGAATGACAGAGTCAATGAAAATTATAATCTTGCAGATAATGATAGTAGTGATAATTACCGCTATAAAAGACAGGCCAATCTAAAGTTTTCAGAATAAAAAGCCTCAGCAGGGGAAGATCAGTGTGTTCAGCCAGGCTCACATACTATCTGGCTCTCTATCACTTCAAGGCCATAGTAAAAGATGATCTGGACGTTCTGTAAGCTCCTCCACAACACTTCCTGTCTCCTTTGATGTTTTCTCTTAATCACTTTCTTGCTCTTTTTCTTCCAGGCTGCCCTACTTGCTTGTGTCACCCATGTGACATCTGAATATTCCTAAAATACTCGTGTCTTATTTGTTCTTAAGTGCCAGTGAGCGCATAGCAGTGATAGATGACTCCAATGAGGAATGGTGGAAGGTGAGACCCAGATTAATTTTTTTTAATTCAGCTCACACAACATATTTCACTGTAATCATGGTCAAGTGATGTTTTCAACCCTGTCTGCTCTCCAAACAGTGTGAAATTTCACCTAGAGATACTGAGCCAGATGGCACGAGGATTGATTAATTAGATTTTGGTCATTATCGAGATCTGGGATTCATGCCACTAGATGATGATCTTTTTTGAGCCAGAACAATTATGATGGGAAAAAAAAGGTCTAATTGCTGTTGGCTCCTTCAAAAGGTTTGTTTTCAATATTTATGTGGTTGTTGGGCAAATGTAAACCATGAGACCAAAATCTTCAACAGGATATCTTTTAGGAAATAACAAGTGAAGTAATTAACTACAGACCTGATGAGCAGTGGTTTGACTTTGTGAGGCTTCGTGTCAGGCTCCAGCACTGTTCATCATCCGTTGCGCTATTTTTGTCAGTCTCACAAATCTCAAAGCCTTGCTATGACATGATATGTCTATGTTTAAACTGAGGCATCTGAGTAATCCAAATTAGACCCTGGAGCCTCAGTATACCTCAAGATCAAAGCGTTTCCTCCACCAGGAAGGGATTGGGACAAGAACAGGATTCATCCCAATCCACTACATCATCCATGTGTGAGCAGGAGAGGAGGTCCACAAGGTGACTCGCTCCTTCGCTGGCAACAGGGAGATGGGCCAAATCACTCTGAAGAAAGACCAGGTTCACGCTCACATGCACAGTCAGATACGCAGGTCCTACGCAGACACATTACATAACCAAACTGTAAACTATATTTACACCTCACCACTGTTTACTCCAAACTGTAGGCCAAGAATAAAAAATGACAGAGTGAAATACAGATATTTGACAATTTAAAGGAAACCCTAGACCCTTGATTTACATTAAGGGAATCCGATGACTCTGATGATATTTTGCCCGCACAGTTCGAGTCCACTTTGAAAGAAGGGCCTCTGCAAATAAAAAACAGCTATTCTAAGTGATCGCCTTGTTCCGACAATAAAAAATTTCCCAATAGAAGTGATCTCTTAAGGGATAACAATGCTCTCATGAATTTGGCATGAGGGAACGGTTATAAATAATTCGACGTCCCCTGCAGTCACCATATTACAAGCCAACTGAACACCAGTGGGAGATTTTGAACAGCAGTGCTTCCCACAGCCACCAGCGAAACACCAAAAGAGGAAACATCTTTTGGAAGAACTCTGCTCATTCCTTCAGCAGATGTTTAATTTTAACTCATCAAAAGTGAGCTGAAAAAAATATGAAAATAAAAAAGTGCTACGCTGCATTGCTCTGGTATTTGCTAAAACGTAACACAAGTTTCCTCACGAGCTCCAAATGTGTTTTACATCCAAATTCCTGTTCTGGCTTGCTGCTGAGGATTGTTTTGCATCTCATCTGTCGAAGCGCACTCACACATATTGAATCGCAGATTAATTTCTGCTCACAATTGTTCTGTGCTCTCAGCGGATTTGTTATTGAAAAAACATTTCATGCATAAACCAACACACATGCTCAAAAAGAACATGGTCTACAAATTTCTGAAATTTCTCAGCACCGTGCCCGCTATCACGGGCAGCAGGTTGAAAACTTATCGGAGCAGGCTGTCAGGCACGACCTAAATGGACTTTAATTTCAGTGGTTTGCAGGACTTAAGAGTGTCATGTAAACAATCACCAGTTAATAGAGTTTAAAAGGGTTTTTCCTCCCCTAGCAGTTACATCAAGTGAAACATAAAGTGTAAAAAAACCACCCTCACTGCTTCCATAGGAATTAAAGACCGTAAGCAGCAGCCAGGTGCTGTGAATCAAATGCACTGGATTAACTGATCATCAGCAAGTGTGATTCCGTCTATAAAAGCAGATGTTTTGGCAGTGGAGCATTAAGGAGTGTTTGATACTGTTCCCACAATCTTTCCAGCAAATTCACACAAAGGTCAGACAGTGCAATGCTTAGAGAAATTTTAAAAAAGAGATAAAAACATTTAAAAAAGTCGTACATCTCAGACTCTACAGGCTTCAGTTAGCAAGTTTAAAGTTCGTGACAGTACAGACTTTCAGAAGACTGATCAAGTAGAGCTGTGTTCAGAAGTTTACATACACACTTATCATGGGCATGAATGTCATAGTCATTCTGGGCTTTTAATGATTCTTTGAACATCTTTGGATTGCCCACGATGAGTATATGCAAACTTCCAACCCGAACTGTACTGTCTGAAAAGTAGGAGACACTTAACAACACAACAACACTCAGTTTAACATCTGAACAACCTTGACCTCAACTTTGGTCCACAGCAATTAATGCACCACAATAAAAGTCACATGATTATTTAGAAAGAAAGATGAAGAAGAAAAGGCCAAGCATACCGAGATTCTTTGATTTATTATTGAGATACATTTTTTTGGTGTGCGTGTGTGTCATTATATTGTGTTGAAGAAGTGCGAGGAGGTCAGCAGCCAACCTGCTGCAGGAGATCTTTGTTAGTCAGATTCATATCTTTGCTAACTTTTGTAACAACGATGCTGCTGCTGTAACAGCCATTTCTACTGATTTCTACTGAATATCCAACAGAAAAACAGGCACTTTTAGAAGCACAGATAATGCACATTTCCTTACTGTCCATGTGAATAAATCATACTACTTACAGCCCCCCACATATGTGGCCGAGGTTGGAAATATAATTAAAAGGGTCAGACCTGCGAGCATGCGAGTGCTTCTTTCCATGAGTCATCTGTATAACACTGAATGAACACTGAATGAACATAATTTGAGTGTGTTTCATCATATTATGCAGATTCAGTGTGTGAGGAAGAAGAAGAAGCACACAAAGGGTTGAATCTGGGAAAAGGTGCAGAATTTGTTATCACTTCGTTATCAGTGTCATTCTTAGCAAAGGTAAGAATGCATTCATTTCCTCACATGTCGGGGGAACAAATGCGAGACAATAATGAAGCAGAAACATTTCCAGATCTTCAAAAGGATGCAGAGCTTTTATCTATAGATACTCTGAGTGCAGCGTAATTAGCTGAATGAAACACTGCGGGGATGGTTGGCGACGGGGAATGAAGGGAATGGCATATGCAGCTCTGAAGAGATATTTCAGTAGTGAACATATACAAGCCTGAATCACAGGACACGTAGGCAGAAAAACAAACATCTGTTCACTTTGTTCACACACCTCTACCTGCTGCAGTGTCTTCTGATAATGTTTAATAAAGAATACTTCCTTTAATTTCTGTGCTTTTTCAGTGAGTGCTCGTCTGAATAAGACTGATTTTCACATTCGCTGCCTCCCTGCTTACCTGGTTTCCTCTCCTTCACACGCTCGTCCAACATGTTTAGATGCAGATGATGAGTTGCCTGATCACGCCTCCTTCCTGCTCTGTCATCTGTCAGAGGAAAGGAGATTCGTGGCCCGAGCAGGTACCACTGCCAGGCTTCAGCAGTCTTCTGATTGGACAACAGAGAACCCCTTCAGACACGGGTCACTTCCCCCTGGGAAACGGCCTCTGCTTCATGCTGCGCTGGACTGAAGTGACTGTGTGGAAGATGGGCTACCATAGCTGCCATGTTGTCATCCTCGACCCTCTGACCCTGCCACTGCAGACAGGCAGGATGTAGGAAGGTTGCCAGGATGTTTGTGGATATGTGTGGGTGGATGATTTTAGATATTTGTATGTGAGTTTCTGTCTCTGTATATTTCCATTAGTGTGCTTATCTTTCTTGCTTGTTTTGCTCTCAGCTGTATTGCACGATCAGCAGATTGATCTGATACTGATTTGACTTTGATGCTATGGAAATAGCATTAAAGAAAGCATGAAAATATAAGTAAGTATTAAAGTAAGTATTAAAATTTTAAATACTCCTCCTGGCATCTAAAAGTTGAGTCTGAAAACATAAAGTTTGAAAATGTGTGTTTCCCCTGTAGATTCGATCATTTAACAGCTAGAAATGAATAACCGGTGCTTGGTTTTATGTTCAGTATGCCATTCATTTTGTCATTTTACACAAATGAGGACAAAGAGCTCTATAAAATGAGAAATTTTAAGCTCTCAACCTTTATTATGGAGTGCTTTAACAGACACTCTGGAAAAGATTTTTTTTACACCACTCAGAACATCTTCTTCCTCTTCTCGCCACAGATGATCATCTGCCTCCATCTCCTCTGTCATATAATACATTCTTAGCATATATAACAGTGTAAATACCACCTTGAATTACACTGTGCTGTACCATGACACAGTTACCATGTAGTGCCAGTTTGACCCAACAGAGGTCCCTGTTGCACTGGACATAGAGTCAGTCATGCTGAAATTCTCACTGAACCAACTTGACACCCCACTGGGAGCCAGTGTGTGCTTATTGTTAATAACAGTTTTGTAGATGCACAGGCAACCAGATTCCAGGCTTATCTGAAGGAAGTGTCTTATTTTTCATGTTAATAAAGCTGTGATATAAACAATCATGCGGAGCGGCTGGGAGCACTAGCTTGGTTTCTAGAAACCCTTTACTTTAAGAGTATTGACCTGACTTGTAGCCAAGCAAACAATTTAATTTAATTCACTCATGCCAGAATTATTACTTGGCATTAAATGTAATAATCAAATTAGATCCAAAACTTCATTACATTTTCTCTCCTTAATTTGTGATCCCGAGGTGTTACGTATCACACCCATGGGTGCAGTTTTAGGCCAGGCACAGCTTGCTGCTTTCCTCTAATAATGGAAACCTCCTCGAACGTGTGATGTGTCATTTGCAACGCATGTTGAAACAGCATTATACAGCGTTAAAAAGTAATATAACTCTGTGAGGTGTCAAACTGCACCTATGTCTGTGCAGAAAGTGATGCACCCCTTTTTAAGGGTGCAGGCTCTGCATCATCCCATTGAACCGCCACATTCAGAATCGCATTTACCATCGAGTCAAAGAGAAAATCTATCTTCCCTCTGCCAGCCGCCGAGAAATGTAGCAATGTGAGGAAAAATAATAACATAAAACTATATTAGAGATCCTCTTTGCCTAGCAGAGAAGGTATTGATTTTTAGAGAAATGTTTCAGAAAGTCTCTTCCATGGGCCACTGCTAATGCTGCTTCTTTTCCCAGACCTCATAGCAACAAAACAACATTTTAGGCCTCTCACAAAGCTTAGGGACCGTGTTTATTTTTAGAAAGTTTCCATACTCTCTTGATCTGTCTCTCTCTTTTTTTTCCTGTGACATACAGGTGTGTGTAAGTGTGCGTACAACAGCATGAATTTGTTTCAAAGCTCGGATTTCCTGACAGAACCTGTGAAGCGTTAGATTAAAAACCCTGACATGATTCTTTTAATAACTGTTGCAGAATAACACGCCTTTTATTTCTTTCCATTTTTCACTGAGGCGCCAAAATTCAATTATCTAATCTGATTTGTATGATTATTAATCTCCGTTACTCATACATTCAAAATGACATTGCAATCGTGTGACATACAAAATCGAGTCTTTTTTTTTTAAAGTGGAAATGTAATGAGGTAGGTGATGGTTGAGATAGGCTCGATGCAGGGCAGGGGTCAGAATTATGGACTAGGCAGACAGGTGTAGAGATAGAAACAGTCTTCTGTCTGGCACCATTAAGTAATTCAAGGTGTGTGTATATCCACTAACTGCCAACACACACCGCAGGGGAAGACAGTGGCGAAATATTGGCAGCATGTTGCACAGTACTCTACATAGATGTCAGTGTGTGTGTGTGTTTTCACTTCTGTCTGTCATGTGTGTGAGGAGAGGGAGCAAGGGACAGAAAGGCAAAAAGTGCTGATTTATATGTGATTTCATGCTAGTGCAAAAATAAATTAAAGATGGTGATGACACACACACACACGTTAGAAGAGTGAGAAAGACAAGTTTACCGAGTGGCTCCCGAGGCCCACAGAGAGAGAGATAGAGGAGGGAGGGAGCAAAGGCTGGAGAGAAGACTGCAGGGTTGGAACCAATTAGGCCAGGAGAGGCTCCCTCCACCTGCACTGCGGAGCCCCCGGGGGAGAGCCCCAGTGACAAGATGAGGGATCATCATCATTACCATTATTTATTTGCTAAGCAGAGGCCGACTCTGGGCCAATCCTAATAGGATTCACGAATTACAATGAGCATCTTGCTTTTGGGGCAAATATAGGATGTTGGAGGAGGAGGAGGGGGGTTAATGCATGGATAAAAGCAAGCATACATTTGGAAAGCAACAGCAAACACAACTGACTTATGCTAACACAAATGCCTTTTTAGTCAGTTGTGCAGACTTATTATAGACTCCCAAACTATCATCAATAATATATGTGGTGTCCCTGGAAGTTTGGCAAATTATGTGAAGAAGTCAGGTCGGACCACTCCTGAAATCAATACTGCTAATTCAGGTGCAAGACCAGGTAGAGGGCTCGTATTTATAATAGCTTCACACTGCTGCTGACTTCTCCCAGTAGCACAAATTTGTTCATTTCAACAGAAACTGTCTCTTCATTTTCGTTAACAATTTTATTTTTGTGCATAGAGGTATTTAAAGAAAATGTGTCCATCAATTTGCATGGAACAAATTGGAGTGGGATCGGTTCGCCACGCTTGAAACACTGAAGTGGTTACAGTTACAGGCTGAGTGCTTATTTACCTAACCATCAAACAGACAAACAAAAGACGGGAAACGCATCAGCAGGTTATGCTTTTGAATTTAAACAGATTTCCTAAGATTTTACAAAACAATTACACACTGAAAAATGTAAATCCACAGCAGGGGCTTCAGACAAGAAACTTCTACACCACACAGGAGTTATTAAGATAAACGTAAGTGTGTGTCTCTAAACGTTACTTTCTTCTCTCTTTTGAACCTGTTTATACGCGAGGACACGATGGAGCAACTGAGGAGGAGTATGTTTCAGGAGCACTGCAACAAGTAAGGAAAATGAGCCGAGTTCATTGATAGTCACTGATAGTAAGCTACCGGCAGCAACACGCAGCCATCAAAGTGGGCTGCCTGCCTCTGTTGCCAGGGCGATGAAAAGCCAAACCAAGAAGAGCTGCTTTACCTGATTCGTTCATACCGGTTAAATATCATCAGAGTGACTGTAACAAGGACGCCGACTGTTAGAAACACAGCCATGTCAGCCTTTCCAACAGTAACATCACCTTGTGACTGCGGTGGCGCTCATACCCAGGGCTCCTGCATACATTTCTGTGGTAATGAAATATTGTTGTGACTTGTTTTCCTGTGGCACTCTGGGATTGTAGTCTGGCACATGTTCCTGTGGTAAATCCCTGTGGTAAGATCCTGCGTAATCTGGGATGTTCACCTGACTGTACCACAGGCTCTGTGGTACTTTACAGTAGGTAGCAATGATACCACATTCCTAAAGTATTGCACCACAGCTCACCCTGTAGTAAAAAAGCCCTTCGAGATTTTTACCTTTTCCAAATCCTAAGACACATTTTCCCATTATGTAGGAAACAGTTTTGTGTTTTGAAAGTCTAACTACCAGTTTCTACCACAATACACATTTACATATGTAATGCAAGAACAATCAGTTCTATACATTTACACATGTTTACACCCCCTTTGCTTTTTATCTAGTGTGCAACATGCCACTGCAGAAATACCAAAGGAACTTTTTTATTGACTTACTACTGGAAGTTATTATATGGTCACTTCATTGCTCACCTCTCTTGATAAAGGTACCACTACTAATGATCTGCATTCACTATAACCCATCATAAAAGTCAATAGCTATCAGCAAATTGTACTTAAGTTAGTATGAGTGTTAGTCTATACTAGATATACAATCTGGGCTTTAGAATCTGTACAGTACACAGGCTGTCTGGTTCATAAAAAAGAAACAAACAAACAAATAAAACACTCTCAAAGTACTTAAAAAGCAGTAAATGTTTTTAAAAGTTGTTTTTTTTAACGACTTCATACTAATTATAGTATCAGTATCTAAAAATTTGTGCCAGCTGTGGGTAAGATCCTTATCTTTGAAGTGGGCAATAGCTAAATGTAACAGGCATACAGTGGAAATAAATAGATATACTTCAAAACTGTATTTAAATGTTGAGTAAATGTGCCAAGCTGCTGCACCTACCAGACTTTTCTCTGTGAAGGAAGAAGCGCTTAGATTCTTTCTGTCCAACAACTATTTTACATTTACTTTAACATCACTGGACACAACCTATCTGCAAAGTTGAAGCAAGTGAAATTCTAGCATTTTTCTCTAAATGTTATATTAATGCAATAAAAACTGAATGTTTGACCAACACAATGAAATGATCTGGCTGTGTTGGGTTTGTGGGGATGTTTTGCTGGCATTGCTCAGGCCACCTCTCGGGTTTGATGAAGGGATAACTGTAAATCACTACAGTGTTGTTCTAAGTGATCATCTTTACTCTAAGTTGAAACAGAGGTCTATTCCATGATGGCGACCCCACCCCACAAAGACTTGTAGAATCAATATCAAGCACACAGATGCTGTTCTTGTACACAACCTTACACTTGTGTTGATTTTTCCTTTAAATTGTCACTTCTCTAAATGTTACGATATCTCTAGAGCTAATGGTTGACGTGGAACTCTTTTCAGACACTACTTTTAATGCAAACCCAGCCACAGTATACAGTAATAGCGCTATTTTTGATAGACTGAATGTTTTGGATAATTTAGAAGTGAAATTCAATTTGTGCAATATAAAAAATGGGTGTAGTTTCCAGACCTGAAAACTATAGTAAATTTGGAAGCATCTGAAAACTGCACTCCTTCTGATGGTCGACACTTGTATAGAAGTCTTTGGGTAAAAACAACTTTTGGATCCCTTGCGTTGACCCCAAGAAACAATTTTTGATACATTTATGGACTCGATCGCATGTTTCAGATCATATTAATTAAAAAATTGAGTTAATTTGGTAAATTATGGTCATTATTAGTCATGTCCTGTTTCAAAAAGGCGACAGAAAAAACGCTCAGCTCAGGGCTTAATTGGACTAAACTAACCACCTGCCAATGTTACCATGCCCATCTTTTATGCTATCATGGTAAAAATATAATGTAGTTTAAAATGGGCAGTTCAAAAATGACAAGCACAGCTTTTGAGTAACATTAACTTCCGCTGCTGTGTTTCTGAACAGCGACAAGCCAACGCTTCGCACTCACTGCTGCTAAGCTTCTGGGAAAGCTGTGTCTGTGACACACTGCAGCTCTGACTGAAATTACTTGTCGTCCCCTTCTCTTTTAATGGTGAGTAAAACCTTTGCTTATTTGTTTAACCATTGACATTATCATTAGTGTATTCTCTTGCATATTAATTTGTGTATTACACATATCTGTAGGTGTTTATGCTGCTGAATCATCGATCCAAAATTGAATGAATATGAGTGATATGACTGAACTGCAAAGGAAGCCAGGGGGAAAAGACAAATATCACAGCACGATGCAATCTCTCTGAATGCAAATGAGTATAAGAGAAAGCTCAAGAGGTTATAAAATGACATCTTTAATTTACACCTTTGCAGAAATTAATTTATGTCTACCGTGAGCCTCGTTTCTCTCTCTTGTGTGTGTGTGTGTGTGTGAGTGTGTGTGTGTAGTTGTGTGCGTGTGTGTGTGTGTATAATACCATGTCTGTGATTCAGGTGTTGTGGAAGAGTGACTATAGTTAGTCCATAACTCATGATGCTCTCCATTCAGAAGACACCTTAGGGCCCACATTACACCCAGTGAGACTCAATCACAGCCTACGCTAAATCGATAATCCTGGAGATAGTTGGTGGGAGGGAAAGAGAGAAAGATGGAGAGAAAGTGGCTGTGGGAGACAAAGAAACAGAGGAGGAGGAGAAAACAAGACAGTGGATGAGGAGGGGAGAGACTTGAAAGACGGAGAACAGGGACCAGGATGGGAAGATGAAAGATGAGGACTGGTTTTCCTACAAACCCCCAAAGGCCCCTTTGCTGACTATGTTTTTATCTGAGGATGTGAGGACATTGTTGAGGTGAAAAGAGAAGAAGGACAGAACGACTGAAACTGAGAAAAAGAGCAGGAAAGAACAGAAATAGTGGCTTGCGAGCAGAGATACAATGAAACAAGATCCACACACCTTGGAAATTTTGCCTAATCTTATTTTATAGAGTTTGAGTCAGCTTGCTGAGAAATGCAGAGTCCTTTCTTACCTGGTCTTGGGTTTTTTTCCATATCCTCCTAATATAATAAGAGAGCGGTTTCTGTGTGTGTGTGTTACTCTTCTTATCACATTGCATGCACATTCCTGCATTCATCCAGTTCCTCACAAACCTACTCCAAACTTAGCTTAAGAGGGCATTTGCTGATTGTTTTATCTTTTCATTTTTTCAAAATCAGTCTTAATGTTAGCACTCAGCATTTTAGTTTCCCTCTGTGAATCTATTATTTTGAAGTTCAGACCTTTGTTACTTTATAATGAAAGACAGATTGTAAGCCTTGCTGAAGTCCAAACCGAGCACCAGAACAGGGAAGGAAGGTGACTTAGGCGACTTTGAATGTGGCATGGTTGTTGGTGCAAAATGCGCTGGTCTAAGTGTTTTGGGACCTGCGGATTTTGGGGATTTTCCCTCACAAACCATCTCAAGGGAACATAGAGAAAATACAAAAATAGCTTGTTGATGTACGAAGTTAGATTAATTCTAGCTGATAGGAAGACATCATTAACTCAAATAATCACTTGCTATAACCACTGTATGCAGAAGAGCATCTCAGAATCCACACAGAACCTTGAAGCTACAGCAACCACACCAGGGGTCTAAATTGATCAACAGAATATTGGAAAATGCTTCTGTAATGCTGCATTGAGTCTCATTTTCTTCTGTAATATTTGGATCGTCAGATCAGAATTTGATATAAATACATCCTGTCTTGTGTCAGCTGGCTGGTGATGGAGGTGTGACGGCATGGGGGATATTTTCTTGGCACACTTCAAGCCCCTCAATATTATATGAGCATAATTTAAACACATCAGTACTAGCTGTAATGAGCACTAATGAAGTGGTCAGCGACTGTATATATACAGTTGGGCTCATTAATTGCATCCCTTCTGCCCTGATCTTGCAGATGCTTTTAAAAACATAGACATACTGGAAATGACAAACTTTCTGTGCTGCTTTTTAGTGTTATATTTCCTGTAATGCTGACATGATGGTCACCCCAGCGGCATCGCTCTTCACATACTGGTGCACATTATTATAGAAAATTACTACTGACATTTCTGCCTGTTGCAAATAGGGGGAAAAAAATCCAGTTAAATTCAAGACCCTTCTTCTAAACTAAAGTCTATTTACAGAAATTATTAGAATCCGGTTAATGGGAGAGTATCAGTCAGTATGATGATTTGGTAAATACGGCTACTAACAATCTCTCTAGCAGTTCAAAAAAACATCTGCAAAAGCCCTTAAAGATAAACAGCCACATAATAACCTTTATATACAAATGTGCAGTATTATTTGTGTGTGTGTGTTTTGTATGTCCTTTCCAGTCACACAATTAAATTACTTTTTGGAGATCTGCTCTCCTAAAAGGAAATTTTAAGTGTTAGGACCAGAAGGAGGTGAAGGGGGATCAGTGGAGGCTGGGGTTGAAGGCGATGAAGAGGGATACAGTACAGCTGGGAAAAGTCTCAGGGGAGGGTCAAGGAGAAAAGCATGCTGTACTGAAATGGTGTTTTCTTTGAGTCCGGAGACGCGGAAGACTAGTCCTGGAGTTTTAGCTGACAAAAAAGAATTCAATTTAAAAAAAAAATAGACACCAAACAAACAATTTAACAAAAAAATGTGAACCATAATACTTCATGAGGCTTCTACATTGTCTGTCTGACTTATAATCTCATTTATCCCATTTAATTATGTAAAGATATAATAATAATAGGTCATACATATAGTATAAACAAGGGTTAAATGGTATCTGTGCTAAATGCATATCTGCAGTATTAACTCGAAATGAAGAACCGTGTACACGATAAAATGATGAACGAGTGTGAGGAGTCTGCTTGGGTCGAATATTTTTGTAGAAACGCAGTCGGGAAGAGTAGTGGGTGATAAGTGGGGGAAGTGGAGCTCTGGTGAGATTCGATCATAGGCTTGTGGGAGCTGGCAGGACTCTTTCTGTTAGACATCTGTGGGCACAACAGGGCAACATCAACAGTTTGGCTCGGAGATGGGCAGCACAAAACAGCAGAGAATCTCCATCTGTCTCTTCCTCTTTCTTGTTGTGTTTGCCGTTATCCCTGCACTCTGTCTTTTCACCCTGTTCCCCTCATTTAATTTCACTCACACTCCCCAACTCTCATTTTTGAACCTCCCGGTCTCTCTGGCTCTCCCTCCTCATCCCCCCCTCTGTCTCTCTCTCTCTCTCTCTCTCTCTCTAAAGGCATTGTGGTGTATGCACCCACCCCCTTGCCGCTCTCTCTCCATGACTTGCTGTTGTTTTTGAGTGATGTGCGGCTGATGGCGAACGCTGGGCGATGACAGATGGATGTGACAAGCAGATGGTTTTGCTTGTCGTCTCTTTAATCACAGAAATTCACTCGGCCATGAAGTCGGAGCTCTGTCTTGTCATAGCAACACAAAGTGGAGACAAATTTATCCAGCTCGCCATAGATTTTGATATCGAAAAATGTGTAGGCATTTGTGAAGAAAACAGGCTAAACGTAAATGGAGGTCCTCGTCTTGAGGTTGGCTCTAATAGTATTTTGATAAGTGTTGACTGCTCGGTTGCATGGTGAGGGGTTGAACTTTTAATTTGACAGCTGGGTGACGGAAGATAAACAATTGCCTTTACGAATGTGGTTGTGGAACTGTTTGACATTATGTGCATTTAACACAGTGCACTGCTGATATTTTTGGTGAGGGCATGCACAACCTGGTGCAGTTTCACCCATCCCGTGAATGAAACAAAGCCTCAAGACTCTCCAGTTTACTCAAACGTAGAATTGTATACTGTAGCCTTAAACAAGCTTAGATCTCAAAAGAATGGGAACCCTCTACCCAAATGTTCCCGGAAATAACATAACTGTAACTCCCTTCTTCCCATCTCCAACATCATAGCAAATTTGCAGTCAATAACTTCATTTACCTATACCATCTAACAGCCCTTCCACCACGAAAACAAAGCACAATACATGCCTCTTACCTAACCCTAGCCTACAGCTACACTCAAGTGCACATCACTGCTCTACACATGATACAACATGGGCTCAAAGTCAGGAAGAAGGCAGAGTCATAAACCGTTCACAGTTTAAAACAGGTATCCTCAGCCTTTGTCACATGGCCAGTTGCCACCTAGAGCAGGAACTGAGTTTACATTGTGGGCCACATAGAGCCCACTTTGATGTGGACCAGTGAAACTTCATGATAAACGTATAAAGTTAGAGAAAAGGTTCTGGTAGTTCATTGCTCAGACTGTCCTGTAATTATAAAATTAGAATATGAAGTTTTCAGTTAAAAGTTATGCACTCCTTCACATTTTTTAAAGCTGTGCAGTGGGCCGGATTGGAGTCCAGATTGCTGGGGCCGATTCTGCACCTCGTGCTGGAATTATGTTTGACACCCCTGACCTAGAGTTCACACAATGGTAAAACACACCCGGATGAACACAGCGCCTGTGAGCGACTTCAGACTCCCCTTCTACCTGCAGAGAGCGACTGCTGTCAGACGTAGACAGTGTCAAAAATATGTGGCACAACCGGTCAAGAACAAAATTTAGTTTTTAACAAAAACATTGTATTCTGACCCAGATTTAACTTGGACGGCTGTCATTAGAGGTATGATATTATTATTTTTACCTCATAAAACCTGATACAACTGAGTTTTTTTTGGTTATGATGCTTCGGTGATTAAAAAAGAAAACCAAAATAAGAAAGTTTTCTAGTAATTTCAACCATAAAGACATCCACACACACATGCACTGTGGCTTTACAGAGCTTTCAGAGGAGAAGTGTAATTAACACCTAAATGATCTGATCAGCATAATAAGTTGGGAATTGTTGATAAGGTGTAATGTTGAGCGCACTAACAGGCCACAATGCATCTGTGGAAACATTTTCCACTCTAGCGCAGTCCATCTTCACTTTGACAAGAAGATAGAGCAAGTGCTTTCTGCTGCTGTAGAGACATAGTGTATCATTTCCCTCCACCCTTTCTTTCCCTTTTCTTCTCCCTCCATCCCACCGTCAGCCTTTTGCCTTAGTGTCATGACTACCACAGCCCCTCAATCTCAAGGTTAGGCTTGCAAGGTCAAATTGACTTTAGATTAATTAACTGTCAATTAAAGGAGTAATTGTTTCATAATGTGGTGTGCCCCCGAGACAAGGTGTGTGTGGCACTGTCAGAGCTGGTTTAAGCCGATAAGCCAGTGAGTGAAGCCTCTCAGACTCCCCTTCTCAGAGGCAGGGAGGGAAAAGGGCACAGGTGTAAATGTGCTTGTGTGAGACGACAGCGATCTGTAGGATGTGTGTATTTTATGTGCCAGAGAAAGTCAGCAACAGATCTGCTGTATAATGAGAGAAACGAGTGATACATCCTCTATTATCCCATAACAACAGCGCTGCTGGACCCCACATTCTTCTCCGCCGCCATCCGAGTGCAGCAGGTCACCCTGACATGGCTCCGTATACATCACACCAACATCAAAATAGACCTGCAGGCTAACACACCTGAGGTGAACCTCACACACCCATAAATCCTTCACACGGGTGTTGCATTCTTCTCTTAAATCAACATTCATCAGCACATACAGAGGCTGATGAATGGATGCATCCACCACCACAGTGAACCACGGAAAGGAGAGCAGAGCTCCGAGACGGAGAACAGCGATGAAAACAGAATCAAAATGAGAAATGGAGAAGGGAAAAACAAGTAAAAAGAAAGACGATATGAATAAAAGAGAGGGGGGAGAGGCCGTGCGGTGAACGTTGATGAAATGGTGATTGCCTCTTGCTTGCTAATGGTTGGCCTGGAGGGCTGTGTGAGAATGGCATGTGCAGCTAAGCTCTTTGCGCTGCATTTGTCTCTCCTCTTCCTAATATTATCAGCGAGGTTCGACTTTGGAGACAATTGCAGATGTTCCGTTGAGAGAACAAAGGACGAATCAATAACAATTCAATAGCTTAATTGTCTAAGATGACAAGCCTTACAAAATATAAGATATCCTGAGGATAACGCCAGCTGAAGATCTACAATAAATAAAAACTTGCTCATTTGAAATATAAGGGAAAAAAAGGTGGTCGTCAGTGGTGTTTGATTTGTTACTGATACCAGATAGCTGTAACCACCTTGACATCACTGATTAGTTTTTAAAGGCTTATTTTTGAAACCTTCACTTGAGCACATTGGGTACTGCAATCTTAAGCTAAGTGACACAGATTGCTGTGTACAGTAGCAATCTGTCCATCACAAGCATAGTTAAAGCAGACCGTATCTTACAAACTGAATATTGTATTCAGTGAGTCTTGAAACAGAATGACACCTTAAAGAGTCAGAGATCCAGGGAACCAAAGGTTAATTTTCTTATACACATCTACACAGTTGGATTTCCTTGCTGGCCATCCTTAAAAAAAATGCATGCAAATGTTTTACTTTTTTTGGTTTCATGTTTCAGATCTATAAGCTGTAGCTATATTTATAGTTTACACCAGTCCCCACATATACTGTGCAGCTCGCTCAAGCAAAAGCTGTGGGAAACACTGCAGCTCCTTAAAACAGCTTCATGTTTAGTATAAATTTTCTCATCAGCTCTCAACAACCATATTGTATCTTAACAAATTTATTTAAAAAAAGGTTGAAATATTCCTCTAATCTAGAAAAACCCCTTGATCTCGACAGCGGTCGTACACACTCCCTGGCCGTGCAGGAAGCACACGCCACAAGAGAATAATCTTCAAACAGCAATCCATTTTAATTACAGGATGTTTCTGTGAGATTTTGATCAATTCCAGTTACTAAGACCCCCTATTGGTAATCAACTCTATTACCGCTGCCTCTACTACCGCTGCCAAACACCTTTACATTGTTGTCTACAAGTGTACTTAATTGTTTCCTCAGAGTTTCCAAGAACTATTGAGTCACATGAGCGATTGGAGCTTAACCCAGCTATTGATTGAAAAGCTTGCCTGTTTTGCATTTGTCTGTTTTTAAGTCTGACATATCAGCCTGTTGTTCATGTGAGGCGCTTTAAACAACTGAAGCGCAGTCTTGATGGCGCTGCTGGAAACTGATGGAAGGAAGCGAGCGTGTGAGGATGGATGGATGTTGGATGGGTGATAGACAAATGGATAAATGATGGGAAGATAAATGGATGGGTAGATGAATTGCTGGATGGGTGCACAGATGGATGCGTTGATGGA
This sequence comes from Etia nguti, assembly GCA_015106755.1. Classification (NCBI taxonomy): domain Eukaryota; kingdom Metazoa; phylum Chordata; class Actinopteri; order Cichliformes; family Cichlidae; genus Etia; species Etia nguti. The sequence continues at coordinate 1,750 of VUQG01029601.1, read as the reverse complement.
CTGATTATCTGAAAGATGGAGGAGAGGCAGAAGAACAGTGGAATGGGCTGGGTGGATTTTCATCAGATGAGCTGATGAATAAATGGACACACAGATAGGTAGATGGCCAGGGAGAGATTGATAGGTGCTTTACTCAGTAGGCCACCTGCATCCTCAGCATTTAGAAGAGGGTGGAGAGTAGATACTCATCTGTAATAGGGGTAATGGAGCTCAAAATAAACTCACAAATAGCTCTATTTCTGACTTCCCCCTTCACCCTCTTAGCACGCCCTCACTCCCTCTCACACCCTCAGTAAGAACATTTCCCATATACTAGTCACTGCATTTGGTGTTTTTTGAAGGGCCAAACATTGCTCCAAACTGGAAACAAGCTCAAACACTAGAAAAGGAAAAAAAAAAAAAACACCTGCTTTGTATGATAAAAACGCAGCAAAATACCACACCTTTATTTTTCTAGAAGGCATTTAATATCAAAATAATAAAAAAAACCCATCTTCTTTTGGTCAGTCATTAAATAACTTTACATGAGACTCCAAAAACAGTTTTTCATTTTTTAACAATTTAAGTCAGACAAGTTTGTTTTATTCACCAACGCTGTTCAAAAATTTTTATGGACTGTGTGAAATGACAGGAATGAAAAACAGCACCTCCAAGTCTGAGGCCATGGCTGAAAAAGTAAAGAGTACCTACCCAGCAGCAGGAATGAGTTGCTGCCCCAAGTGGAGGAGTTTAAGTGTCTCTGGGTGTTGTTCACGAGTGTGGGGAGAGGGGTGCGGGAGATTAACACCATACCTGCAGTGATGTAGATACTGCACTGGTCCATTGTGGTGGAGAGAGAGCTGAGCGTAAAACCGAAGCTGTTGATTTATCAGTTCAACTACATCCCTACCCTCACCTATGGTCACGAGCTTTGGTTAGTGACTGAAAGAATGAGATCACAGATACAAGCAAAGACATGAGTAATGAACTTTCTGAGATATGGTGAGAAGTTTCATTATTTGAGAGGGGCTTCGTTATTCATTATTTGAATAAGTTTCATTATTTGAGTAGAGCTCCTGTGCCTCCACATCAAAAGGAGCCAGTTGAGCTAGTTCGGGCATCTGACGAAGATGCCTTTTGGTGAGGTGTTTCAGGCATACCCTACAAGTAGGAAATCCCAGGGTAGGCCCGGGACACGCTGGAGAAATTATAGTCTGTCTCTCATCTGGCCTGGGGATGCCTCGGTATTCCCCCAGTAAGCTGGATGTGGTGCCAGGGGAGATGGAGGTCTCAATTTCTCTGCTTTGGCTGCTCCTCCTGCAACCTTGTTTTGGATAAGCAGGAGGAAATGGATGGGTATAATGTTCCACAGGGTAAATAAACAGACCCAAACGTACAGGGTGGGACATTTATATGGATACACCGTAATAACATGGGAATGGTTGGTGATATTAAAGTCCTGTTTGTGGCACATTAGTATATGTGAGGGGGCAAACTCCTCAAGATGGGTGGTGACCATGGTGGCCATTTAGAAGTCGGCCATCTTGGATACAACTTTTGTTTTTTCAATAGGAAAAGGGCCATGTGACACATCAAACTTATTGTTAATGTCACAAGAAAAACAATGGTGTGCTTGGTTTCAACGCAACTTTATTCTTTCATGAGTTATTTACAAGTTTCTGACCACTTATAAAATGTGTTCAATGTGCTGCCCATTGTGTTGGATTGTCAATGCAACCCTCTTCTCCCACTCTTCACACACTGATAGCAA
>VUQG01029594.1:0-11116 GCA_015106755.1 Etia nguti | reverse complement strand
ATTGGCTCGGTTTGTCCCCAGTATACCTTTTTTGCTTTCTTCTGACCACTACTCATGCTAGGGCCTTCATCTGGGTCGGAATTTTCTCCAGGACCCAGGTCAGATTGACCACTTTTTCTTTTCAAATATTTATCTATTGCTATTACGCGCTGCCTTGTCTCACTAACAGCATGACTATTACGTAATTTCTTCTGCGTCTTTTTCTGTTTTACTGGCAGTTTTCAACCCATTTAATTAGAGCAGGTAGTTGTACTGCCCTCTAGTGGAAGAGAATGTAATTGTTCTGCCCGTTACTCACGCTTAGAGTACTAATCAGGTGGAACCAGATAATTTTCCACTGCACACCTGATCATTTCTCACGGAACACCTATGTGCCACAGCACAGTGGTTGGGAAACACTGACTTATCCTACAATTCAAACAGAAAGCCTTTCCTAAAATGTGCATACTCTCTCCTTTTAGTTATCCATCTTCATAAACGTTCTAACAAAACGTGACCAGCAATCAAAGAAATATTTGCAATGAAAATCAATGACGCATGGCATTATGATTCAGCCCTAACAGGTGCAGTAAGTGCTTCCTGAGTGGAAAACATTTAGTCTAAATGAAATTTTGGATCATTACCTGCAAACAGACTTTACATAAAAATAAATCAAGGCCTTTGTGGGGAAACTGTTCAGCCAGTAAAGGTTCATGATGAATTACCTCAGCTCTGGATGTTTATCTTCCAAGGACAGAACTAAAAACAAATGTGTTTCTATCATGGAAATCTGTCTTTGGACTGTACACATCCGTTCATGCACAGAAGCTGCTGTTACGCAGCAGACAGACATCATTTAAAGATACTTTAAGATAAATAGTTAACTGATAAATCTTTAATGTCCCAGTTTGAAAAAGCTTTTTCCAGCCCTCAGGCAAACATGCCCAAATTAACTGAAGTTTTAAGTAGTGTCAGAAAAAGTACAATCAAACATTTTATAAACCAGTAAGATGAAAAATTATACCACATATGATTCAACCTGATTACATTGTGACTGCATTTTTCCTGCTCTGCCGGTTGTTGATGTTAAAGGGGACGGGGGATGTATACTTTTTGCAAGCACAGCAACAATCACAACTGATATCCATCAAATTAATTCTTCAAAGAAGATGAACGCAGGTTATGTTCACGTTTTGATTAAGAGCATTAGTGTGTGTAAATAGCATTCGATATAAACCTGAAATCTTCAGTCAGAATAGCTTCACCCTCTCATGCAGTGTTTCCCAACCACTGTGCCGCGGCACATAGGTGTGCCGTGAGAAATGATCAGGTGGAAGATTATCTGGTCCCACCTGATTAGTACTCTAAGTGACCACCGTGAACAACGGGCAGAACAATTACCTTCTCTTCCACTAGAGGGCAGTACAACTACCTGCTCTAATTAAATGGGTTGCCAACTGCCAGTAAAACAGAAGATGATGCAGAAGAAATTACATAATAGTCATGCTGTTAGTGAGACAACACAGTGCGTAATAGCAATAGATAAATATTTGAAAAGAAAAAATAGTCAATCAGACCTGGGTCCTGGAGAAAATTCCGACCCAGATGAAAGCCTTTGAGTAGTGGTCAGAAGAAAGCAAAAAAGGGAGACAAACCGAGCCAATTCCACTATGCCTGGTGCGTGGGGAAAAATGATCAATATACTTTTGTGCCATTTTTGTTTGGTGGTGTGCCGTGTGATTGTTCTCATGTGAAATATGTTCCGTGGCTCCAAAAGGTTGGGAAACCCTGCTCTAATGCAGACACACACACACACACATCCTGTAGTAACAGATGGTCTGTTTTTCCCCTGTAGGAACAATTAGACCATAAATCGCTATTTGTTATGAAGTCATAATCTTGATATAAACACGTTCATGTCATTTCACGCAATAAAAAGTAATAAAGCATTGACTGAAATTTATTGTTTAGCATTTTCTATGTCACCAGCAAAAAGGATTCAGCCAAATCGCAGCCTTTGCAGTGTTCAACAGGAGCCATATAACCATATTAATGTTCTGTGTTGTGCAACTGACCACCTAGAGTAAGGCTGGTTCAATTACCAATTTCAAGTCATATTGAAGAAAACACAAAGTCTATATTGCACATTACAGCATTAGAGTCGTAAGAGAAGATTATTATCATTACTTTTTAAAAATACCTCATGAATTAAGTATTGTTTCGGTTTCTTTTTGGATCATAAATTGGCATGTTTTGGTTTAAACTCCATTTCTCCTGTTGTTTGACAAATCTGGTTTGGGTCATGTCATCCACGATTGGACCTCTCAGTTTTAAGTTGTTGTAGGTGTAAATAAACTACAGCAAAGACCAATGAACCCCTGAGCACATGCAAACACAATCCTTTCTGTACTTTCACTCTGAGAATTTCAGGGGAATTATTTCACTCTGTCATTTCTGCTGTCAAACTTACTGTTTTCAAGATGTAAAAGATGATCAATATAGTCAGGATATTCATTTTTATGCGTCTATCATTTGCTTAATTCACAACCTGTTTCCTGAAAATATAAAAAACTAAGAAAGTAATTTTCATACTTCAGGTGAATTGACTACAAAGATAAGGTCCTATAGGACGAGCAACCTCAACCCTCTAAATCCCAAAAAGGCCACAGAAACAAGGCTGACAAAAGGGCTCTGATGTGTCTGCATCTGATTTGCAGAATAGGATAGAAAAAAAGTTAAATTATTTTATAATCTTTAAAACTGACGTTAACCATATTTCAGTTGCTGTGTTGTCTGGTAATTATTCAGGTTTCTGTAGGAACACCTCCATTAACTGCCATTTCTTTTTTTTGAGCGACAGGCTTCTTGTGATCCATAAATTGGTGACAGAAACATGGAAACCTAAAGTTTCCTCTTAAAAGTGAATCTTTTGACTTCTGTTCATTTTTTCAGTGAAATTAAATAAAGAAACCAAACAGGGAAATTAACTTTCAAACGAAGGGTTGCTCTGAAAGTCTAAATGTGAAATTCAATTAATTGTACAGCGTTACACTAAAGCCAATCAACATGCAGGATACTTTCTGAACATAACACATAATATAACATATAACATAACATAATATGGGCGAGGAGGACAAGGGATAAAAAATGGTGTGCAGGAGAGACACCGGAGCACCCTTACAATACCCGTATAAATGTATTTTTGTTCAAATAAATAAATTGGGAAAAAAATTCTACTTCATTTTTTTCTCTTTCATGATATCAAAACTAGGACATGTGTCACAAAAATATTTTAGGTCCTTTCAGCACCCATCCATAATTATTTTGTTTCCTTTTTTCTATTCTCAGCTTGCATGGCAATGAAAAAGCCATCCTTAATATGGTCATCTCACCTTCTACCTACCTGCTGTTCAAACCTTGTGCTTACAAAGGGCAGCCAATAATTTATTCGAGAGAAAGAATGTGAATAATGATAAATATAATTTTGTGTTCATTTTCAGCCACTCATATTCATATAATTTCTTGAAGGTAAAGTCTGACAGGATGGTGCAGATTTTGTGGTCTTCCCAACTCAGGTGCAGTCAGCTAAGAGGACCTCCACCTGTTGTTTCACCTCCTATGTGACCCTGCCTGGTTTGCTATTACATAAAAACAACAAGTGTATAGTCTTACGTCGTTTTTGTGACACAGCCTGCAGAAACGCTGTGATGATGTCGTAGTTCTTCTGCAGTTTGTGGCAAAGTCGGTCCCGTCTCTTCAGCTGGCGGATCAACTTGGCCGACTGAAGGCCTGTACGATATTTCACTTCCTGGATGATTGAATGCAGCTCCTCTGGGGCTGAAAACACACACAGAAAAATTGGTGATGCAAACTCCACACAAAAAGACCTTGGACGGATGGTGGAATTGAACTCAGCACATTTTTACTGTGAGGCAATAGTGCTAACCACTGCTCGACCGTGCTGCCCTAGCAGTATTTATTATTATTATTATATTAAATGCCAGCATCAGCCCATAATGACATCATCTATTGATCTCTAACTGGGATTTTTCCGATGATCAAATTTTAGGAACACGTCTTTCTTTAACCTACATCTTTTTCAAACACTTACACATATTTTCCACAATAATATGTACTCCAAATAAAGCTGTGACACAGTTTTGACACACCCGTGATATCTGCAGTCCTCTGATAAATCATAATCTCACACTCATTAGCCTGTTTTCCAAGCTGCAGGCAAAGGAGGAAATGAAAACCAGATCAGCAGCTCCACATAAACACAAACCCTCCACCCATTAATGGAAACATAGCGTTTAAAATCTGATCGTCACAGCAATTGATTTAAGGAAAAACAGGGGACAGTTTTGGTTGTTTTTCTCATGTGTAAAATAAAAGGCCTCATACAGCACTTAGAATAAGTGAAAGAAATTTTGTGAGCTCTGTTTGCAATTGAAACCAACCAACTAAATAAATTTTTAAAATAAAGATTCAAACTTTCTTGCAGAAAAGCTTGGAGGATGTACTGTAGTAATCGTCTCTTCTGAGCCAATCGAAAACAGATACAAGAGCAGTTAAAAGTAGTTCTTACTTCATTGTGATGTACATCTATTAAGGATGGATGGTTGGATGGATGGACAAGCCATTCAAATACATCAATAACCTTTTTAATTAATCCTGCTAATAACCCACAGTCAAATCACATAAACTTTGGATTTTATGCTATTAGCTTTTTGTTGTGTGTATTATTTTTATAAATACCTTTGGATTAAAGCTAATACAAAAAATAAATCCACAGACATTACTTTGTATGATTATTTGTTATCAATTTTCACAACTGTAAGACTAAAGAGTCTAATGCAGCCAGTCACTGGTTGCCAATTAGGGACGCTCAGATCTGATAGTTATTGGTCAGATCCCGACTCAAAATGCTGGATCTGGTATCAGTCAAATCTGTCCATCTACTTGATTCAATTATATGCTGTTCTGTGTTTGCTGTACCAGTAGTGCGCTGGTTGCTAACAGCAAAGAGTCAGCAGTTTGGAGGCACAACCGTTTATGATGCTTTTGGTTTTTCTGCAGTCGTCTCATTTCATTCAGCCTGATACCTGATCCTGAAACTATGCTCAGATTTCACTGAAATAACCCCCTCATCACCACGCTAATAACCAGAGTAGGCTTTGCTGTGTTGCAGATTTGAAGGGCGAATTGTAAAACACACAATGACTGCCTTCATGTATTCAAATGTCCAACTAACTGTTCAACAACACTGGCGAAGATGAAGCTTTTCTTTTTAAGGGGAATTCATAGTACTGTACTGTGTCAGTTTGTGTAGATACACAGAATGAAGGATTTTGAGTTAAAAACCTATGGAGGCATGTTTTTGTGAACTCCTAAAAAAGGAGGTAAAATGCTGACTGGCTGAAAATGGCAAGTTCACGATGAGCAGAAAAAAAATAAAGCACAAACAATGACTGTAGGTAACAGTTTTCATTGTTTTCACTGTTTATCTGACTAAGAAGAACTTCTTTGTATATTACGAGTTTGGTATTCTCAGAGGGAGGAGCTAAGCTGAAGGGCCAGCAACAGGACAATAAAGAGTTCTGAAGGAGAATCTCCAACCGTCAGTTCGGGTTATGCTGCAGGACAATGATCTGAAACAAACAGGTATGTCCAAAAAGCAAAATTAAGGTCTTGCAGTGACCTAGTCAAAGCCAGGATTGAGATGCTTTGGCATGACCTTAAACATGCCGTTCTTGCCGGAAAAACCTCCAGTTTAACTGAATTAAAACAATTCTGCAAAGAAGAGTGGACCAAAATTCCTCCACAGTGACGTGAAAGACTCATCACCAGTTATCACAAATGCTCGATTGTAGTTCTTGCTGCCAAGGGTGGCACAACCAGCTTTTAGGTTTAGGGAGCAATTACTTTTTTACACAATGTCAGGTGGGTGTGGATAACCTTTCCCCCTTAATAACTGAATTAACCTTAGAAAACTGTATTGTGTGTATACTCAGGTTATCTTTGAAAAATATAAGAATTTGAATGATGGTTTGAAACATCTGAGTGTACAAAGAAAAACAAATAGTAATCAGGAAGGGGCCAAATACTTTTGCACAGCACTGTACATCCAAGAATATAAATTAATTGCCCCTGCCCCCCCATGGCCTTTTTTTCTTTCAAAGTTAGGAGAGCAATGTTTACATCAAGTCTGATGTCGTCATATTTGTAAAACAATTATTCCCAACCATTTATATGCTTGTGAATTTAACACTTGTATCAGATCAGTGGTCTCCATCACCACACATCTGAAGTCAGGGATATGTAATTATTCAAATTTTACATTTCAAAAACAAACAAAAAAAAATACTTTTTTCGTTTTTTGTTTAATTTGTCCCATATTCACTATAGCTTTTGCATCAGGTTGTAAGAAGTTCAGTTAAGTTTGCATTTACAGTTTTGTTTTTTTTAGCTGAACCACAATTTAGGTTAAAGGAAATGTACTTAATTAAAAGCACAAGTTTCTGCCTTTTTAGATGTAATAACGCAAATATTTTTCCAGCATAATTGTACCTGAAGCCAAGGTATCTGTAAGGTATCAAAGCAGGGAAAAGTTGGATATGTCGATCCCTTACACAAACGAGAGTGCTTAAGCGTATCTAATAAACTGTACTGCTCCGGAGCGATCAATAAACTTTAACATTTACCAAAAAGGGGTTTTAAACTTTTCCTTGGACCGTTCCTGAACAAACACAGGAGAAAAGCGAGTCTGCATATTTTGGCTGGGTATTTCAGGTATTATTTAAGAGTATTTCCTCTTCCTGAGTGGCAGCCCTGAGCATTGTCTAACTCATACCAACCCTCAGCAGTGCAGAGTGCAAACACTGAAGTCACAGGTCTGGCCGTGTTGACTGAAGGATCCTTTAAACCAGAGGAAACAATGGCAGCGTGGACCTCACAGTAACATGCCAAGTGGGAATCTGGGGTAACAATGAAGGACACGAGTAAATGAGCTGTCAATGCACTCTGTCTCTGTGCATGTCCGGTCTGAACACTGAGCTTTACCCGCATTACACCCAGCCTGCTCAGCTCCCTCCAGTATCTGCACTCCACTTACAGACAAACCAGCTATGTATCGAGCTGTATCTGTGAACTGGAAAACACACACATAGCTTCCTCATTACAGAGACTTCTGGAATGAATTATGGAAAATTTGGGATGAAGCTTTTACAAAAATAAACAAAGAAAACCCCAAAGCTTAAAGAAAAGCTCCGTTAAATGTCTCAATTAGCGAGCCAGAAAACAGTAACTGGATCATTTGTAGCTGTGAATTAAAAGACAGATAAACAGCCTCCAATCAACAGGGTTTGTGATCTCTCCAAATAAATTCTGGCACCCACTGAAGCATTTTTGATCTTCCTTCAAAGCAAAAATTACCACAACTGTGATTGGGATTCAATGTACTCATGTTTAAAATACCCTCTTTTAATCAAATGCCACAAAGAAATACCAGAAAAATGCACAAATTCTGTTAAGTCAGGTAAAATGCACACTCTGTCTTAACAACATGTGGACTAGTTGCACTTACATGCATACTCACCTCACAAAAGCTTAATTTGAGCTAGGAAAAAGCCTGAAAATATTCATAGTAAGGAGGTAAAACTTCCCCCTACTTATTTAATAATACTAGAGTTACTGTATAAAATAATAATAATAAAACAATGCTAATTCTGAATTTTTTCCATATTTGGGAAAGATTTTTATGGAATGACCCTTCACGAAATATCCAAATTTCTTTGGCCATTTCACCTATAAGGAATACATTACTATTTTAAGATCCCTGCATTTCCACATGTACGGTTTTCTTTTCTCTATTACCTCATACAACCTCTATGGTCATTTCAAACCAGCATCTGCTTCTGTGTTGAGACTGAGCATTAGCCAGGTCAAACTGGAGGCAAAGGAGTTCTTCCTCCCCACCCTTGCCAAGTGCTTGCCGATAGGGGCTCATCTGTTCTTTGGGGTTCTCTCTAATATTGCAGGGCCTTTACCTTTCCAGATAAAGCACATTTAGACACCTGCTGTTGTGAATAAGATTTGACAGTAAATTGTGCGATGAAGTGATGAAAGTCTTCAAAACATGTAAGATTTATTTTTATTTTTTTAAATGGGCTAAAGAACATGTCTTTGTTTCCTTGCTTGTTGGTGCAACAATGCAGGAATAAATCAGACCAAAGACACATAATATCAGCCATAAAACAAACAGGTGGTAGGGCACCTGTATCATTCATGGAGGAGGAAAAAGAGATAATCGCTGGCTGAGTTTGAATGATCCGTCTGTACCACCAAGCATCCCTCACCTTTCTGAGCCAGGTAGTTCATCTGGTGCCTCCTGGTGTGCTTCTCCTGCAACTCCTGCAGGAAGCTGGACCCGGAGTTACTGCGGCCCAGGAAGGCATCGGACCCGGACGCCTCCGTGGAGCTGTCCCAGCTGTCCGCATTCCTCCTGCTGCCTCCGCTGTATGTATCATAAAGCTCCACCAGGAGACAGTCCACTATGGAAGCCCTCGGAGCTTTGACTGCATCTCCCACAGATTCAGAGTCGCTGTCACCGGCCGCGTTGGTCCTTTGGGTGGCGGCAAAGGTGCCAGGGGGGTGTCCACGCTCTCTGGGCACCTCCTGCTCTCCCGGACATGATGATGTGTCATTCGATGACTCGGCGGGGCTCGTCCACTGCTGAAAGCCGGAGAAATCGTCCTGCAGAGAGGCAGCAGAGTGGGTATAAACCCCGCTCTCTTCCTCGGAGCGCAAGCCACCGTCGCATATGTCAACTTCTAAAAGTTCATTCCCGTTTAATTTCACCCTCGACGCCATTGCTTTAATTAAGAGAAAACAAAACGAATTAGCTCTCTTATCCTGCTGCGTTTGTTTTTAACAGTAAACTGTCATTTTCCTGACATGTCTGAAGTTACAAACTTTTCTTTGAGCGTTTCGAAGAGGATAGAGTTCCTGGAGCGCTCCATTTCTCACCTCAGAAAGGTGGAGACTCGTCTGGCGGCTTTTACTTTCCTTCCTGAATATTCCGAACTGGAATTCACTGCTCCCCCCCTCCAGGACTACACAATGGACCAGCCCACTACGCTTAACTTCTCCAGCTGCTGCCAAACTTTCTTCTGGTCGCGCGACAGGTGCGACAGGTGCCGGGAGCTGCTCCATTGGCCAATCAGAGAGGAGCCCAAAAGTATATCGACCAATCCGCTTTCACCTTTGAGGACCAATTGATTAACGTTTGCACGGAAATTCGTAATGTGACTCCTTTAAACGTTAAATATCGTTGAGTATAAATGAAGGTAAAACACTTTTCAATATGGATTGATACCTTTATTTAAAATAACAAAACAAATAAAGGCTAAAATGAAGTAGATATGAAGCATATACTTTTTACCCAAATTTTAATACAAGGCTCATCTTTTAGCAGTGAATCCTTCACAGCTTTCCTTTCACATGAAAATAACTTCAGGTCCTTAGATTTTTTAAAATCCTTGCAATGTGAGCCTAGCTTGTAGGAGATATTTTTTTTAAGCTTGGCAAATTTCAATGACCTGTAACTTATATTCATATTCTAACAGCCCAATGTCATGCCAAAGGATGAAATAAGCATGAAAAAGCACATCTTGTGTTTGTGTAAACAGAGAAGGTACATTTCTCTTGAGCCTGGTTGATTTTTATGGTAACTGATACAAGAAATATAATAATGCAATATGTTCCAGCAGTGAAGTGTATACAACCCAGCCCCAAATGTGGATTTTTTTAAAATCATATGAGACTGTTCTGATTTTTTTTAAGTCTTATTCATAGAAAAGTTAATTAATAAATAAAATTTAAAAGGTGATTTAATTACATAAGAGGTGATGACATAAAAAAAATCTCTGATGAAATGACGTCAGCTTGCCATTAGAGTAGAAACTAAATGTTTATCGCAGTCTGGATTTTGAAATTTCAGCTAAGTATTCTGACCTCTTTACTTGAAACTTTATCCCATGTTTAACAAAGGTCCACTTTAAACGTCACACTTCACCCAGATTACCAAAATACCCTTTTTCTGATTTTCCCACTTCTCACTCTCACTCCTGCGCACTTCACCATAAACCCTACTTTTGTTTTTTGTCCAACCTACTTAATTTTATATTTGTATTACAGACGATAAAATCTTTGGCTATATTTCGATTGCTAAGCTGCAAATCTGTTTTAAAAGTGATGATAATTGAAGGATTGCTCTTGGGTTTTCTTTTTTACAGATAGAGTAAAATGAAAAAAGGAAGAAAGACACGAAGAAGAGGAAATTAAAGCATAAAATAACAGCTGTAGTCGTGAGGGGCGGGCACACGCCTACAAATCAAATGATGCGGGCTTCCGTAGCACCACGTGACCAGCAAACAGGGAAGAGTTGAGTCAGGGTTGAGCTCTTACCCGTGTTTTTGCCGTCACGGAGGAGCGTGCTCACCATTTCACGCTGTTATAAGGCGCAGGGCGGATGGTAGAGACAGTCTGCTTCAGCATTTTGTAGCTGGATGAAGAAAATGGGTTCTTTTCGCTGCTCCGGCCCGAAGATGTTCAGCTTTCTCCTGATCTGCGTCACTTTGTGGAGCCACTTAAGCAGGAGCAGCGGGGCCAGCTCCTCCCGGAGACCCAACATCGTTCTGATCCTCACCGACGACCTGGACGTCGCCATCGGGGGTCTGGTCAGTAGCAGCTTATCTGAGAGCCATGACATTGTTTTCTTTAATGACATTTAACCGGAGCGGTAAAGCTGACAGCTAACATTCCTGATAGCAAACATCATGCAGGAATCCGACAGAGTCAGCAGGCTTATCAATCCATCACCACCAATGTTTTTATTATAATTAAACAACAAATCGAGAAGAAATGTTTTTAGCCAGCCAGAGGATGTTATGTATATAAACACTGGGTCTACATGAAAGAGTTGTTTGTGCTATAATGACCAGTCTGACAGTAATCATAATACATAATAATTATAATAATCCCAAACTAAACACTTTAAATCAGGTCCGTCAAACAGCGCGGTCTGATCTCAAGTGGGCTAGACCTGTTAAACTATTACATGCATATTTATATATAT
>VUQG01029593.1:102246-137863 GCA_015106755.1 Etia nguti | reverse complement strand
CGCCTTCCCAGCTTTGACAAGCGTCCAGCTGGGATAACCACATTTACTCAGGGCCTTCTTGATGTGCTGTTCTTCTGCTTCCCTGGCCGCTGTGTCTGTGGGGATGGTGTTCACTCTGTGATGTAGCATCCTGATGACACGCAGTTTGTGCTCCACTGGATGATAAGAGTCAAACTTTAAATGCTGATCCGTATGTGTTGTAATGTTCTCCATTACTGATGGAAATCTCCCTGCCACTTTTCATATCCTCACTGGTGAATTACATGTTTTGGTCCACCGAGTTAATGTGATCCATGAATTGTGGTACGTCCTGAGATGTATCATGAATGAACTGACCTCACAGCCCATTGTTCACTCAGTGGGCTAGTTTCAGTCATTGTGCAACGGTACTGTTTACAAGGTTGGGGAAACCTGCAGTCAGCTGACACTGAACAAATCACTTGGATGAATAACAAAACGTTTCTCCTACTGAAAACGCTAGTTCCAAACGAACAGAATCAACTTTTTCGCTAACAGGCAAATGTTGTTGTTTTTTTCCAGAAACGGAATTTTTCATGAGCTATTCAGTAAATCCCTTTAGGGTTGTGCCAGGAGGGGCATCGGACACAAGAAACCTGTCAAATCAAATCAAAAATGCACAGTGACCCGCTGTGGTGAACACTTGTGAGTAATGGAGTAGCTGAAAGTAGCTTTCTCGTGTTTATTTTTAGATTAAGAAATTTTTTTTTGCCACCAACAGTCAATAACTTAGATAACGCTAAAAGCATTTCTACTGTGCAAACTATGACTAGACGTCAAGAGAAGGCCCCCAACTGATGGTTATTCGCTGTTAAAGTTTGCTGGGTTACTAAGTAGAAATAATGCTAGTTGACTGTCTGTTTTAAAGTCTCTCTTAAATCCCAGACCCTCTCTGTCGCCTAATTGCTTGTCCAAAGCTAACTTGTCTTTTGTCTTGCTCTCTCTGATAAAGTAGCTGTTTTTCTTTGGGACTGATGAGTTTCTAATGATGTTCATTTCAAACAAATATATACTAGCCTGTTTTTTCTGAAACCGAATCTTAAGGCCAAACAGTTACAAGGGTTAGCTAGATGCTAAACGCTAGCCAGCTTGCCTGTTAACCAACTTAGTATTATGAACATAGCGTACTACTTAAATGCGTCATTAAAGCTTAAAAAAGAAATGAATTGGATTCTGTAACAATTTGAACACTTCTTGGTTTGTTTGTGCAGTTAGTGATGTACAGTGCTAAACACTTTTGTTAGACCATCATATAAAAGTTAAGCAAGTTGCAAGTTAAAGCAAAATACTCTATGAAGTAATCAGGTTGTGTAATTATTTCCAAATCTTAAGGCTGATTTGCTTACTTAGGTTGCCAATTAATCATCTCCAGGTTACCTGTATCTTGGTTGCTAACATTACCTTTGCTAGTTTGCTAGCTTGTAGATTACTTTGATAACTAAAGTAATCCCAACTTACTTAACTGATTTAGCCATCAATAAGTCATGTAATGGCATGAAACAAGCATACATAACTAACAGCATGGTACGGTTAGCCAACTAGTTGTAACCTAACTATGCAGCATGTGACAGCATTTGACATTTTGCCCAAGTCATTATAAGTACTGATACTCAGGTATGCAGTATATGCACTTGTCTCTCAGTTGTTGTGATTTGTTTGAAAATATATTGTTAACAACAATTAAATTAACATAAAAAATATTATTGTGATTATTGTACATGATGTTTACATTAAAATAAAAAACAGGTATCATGGTGGAACAGTGGTTAGCATGGTTACCAGCAAGAAGATCCTTTAGTCCGAGGTTTTCTGTGTGGCATTAGCATGTTCTCCCCATGTTTGCATGGCTTCTCTCCTGGTACTCCGGTTTCCTGCCAGGGTCCAAAGACATGCAGTTAGTGGAGTTAGGTTAACTGAGGATTCTAAGTTGCCCATAAGTGTGAATGGTTGTCTGTCTCTATGTGTTAGCCCTGCGACAGACTGGCGACCTGTCCAGGGTGTACCCCGCCTCTCGCCCTAAGACAGCTGGGATAGGCTCCAGCCTCCCCATGACCCTGAATTGGATAAGCGGAAGAGAATGGATGGATGAATTAATATAAAAATGATTTTGGAAATTACCAATACTGTTAATTTAGGACAGCTGTAGCATAAACCTTACATTGGGAGGTGGTCTAATACATTTCTTAAACACTGTCCCCAAAGTCAGCATTAGAAATCCATGACAAGAGCAGTGTACACATGACACCTTCCTCAGATGTGGAGCTTTGAGTGATGTCACTCCTGAGCTCCATTTTTTAAAAAAAATAGAGAAATAGTTTCTGTTTCTACAGCACAATGGCTCCCCTCCTTGCAAATTATACTTCAACCCTGTAACTAAATATTAGAGTGTATTTACACAAATTCTGCTTAAAAAGGCAAATATCCTCCCAGATGTTGAGCTTCTAAATGACGGCCACCTGCTGCCTTTAATGCACTGCGCTTGCCTCCTGTATTTAAATCTATCTTCAATAAAAAGGTGTCATAGCAGTGTGACGCAGTTATCCCCCTTAATCTTCAAGACAGCTGTCTGGATTTAGGCAGTGATGATCATAATCCCATTTGGCACCTTGAGGGGCTCAACAGAGCGAACACAAGACAGAGCACACAAACTCCACAGAAGTTTAACGACCAATCGCAGGAGATACAAGAATTTAACCTTTCTTGATCAGGATGGGGAATACTAAGAGCAGCGCTTTGTCGAAGGAGCTCCTGGAAGAGCTGAAGTCCAACACCAAATACACGGAGGCCGAACTGTGCACCTGGTATCAGTCCTTCCTCAAGGAGTGTCCCAGCGGGAGGATCAGCAAGCAGCAGTTCGAGGGCATCTATGCCAGCTTCTTCCCAGACGCAGACCCCACGGCGTATGCGCGGCACGTTTTCAGGAGTTTCGACACTAATGCAGACGGAACATTGGACTTTAAGGAGTACATCGTCGCTCTGCACCTCACCTCCGGGGGAAAGACTCTGCAGAAGCTGGAGTGGGCCTTTGGCCTCTATGATGTGGACGGAAATGGAACCATCAGCAAAAATGAAATCCAAGAGATTGTTAGGGTACCTATACTTAAAATTACATGGCTAAACTGAATTCGCACTACATTCATCTATTGAATAATCACGATCACTACTAAATTTGTGTAAATGGACCTTTGATGATTTCAATTTTAAGCCACAGCCTCCTCCAAATTATTCCACTTACAGTTACACAAAGAAAATGTAATATTCTGATGAATATTTGATTAAATTCACCACGAATCATTGTTTACACCTTAAAAATCTGCTTACTCTCCTGCAGTCAATATTCAACATGATTCCTGCCGACGCACAGAAGAAACTCCCAGAGGATGAAAACACGCCGGAGAAAAGGGCTGAAAAAATCTGGACGTTTTTTGGAAAGAAGGAGAACGGTAAACCACACTTTATTAATGCTCATCTCATTATCTACTACAGCTTCACAAAGCACAAGCATTTTGTTGAGGCTTCTCTTTTTTGGTTCTTTGCAGATAAAATCTCAGAGGGAGAGTTCATTCAGGGCGTGATGGACAACAAGGATATCCTACGCTTGATACAATACGATGAACCTCAGAAAATCAAAGACAAGCTGAAAGAGAAGAAGCAGTAGAGTACAGGCTAAAAACAGAGCAGAAAAAACCTCACCTGGTTTTAAGACTGATTTTTGTGGCTATATTTTAACCGCTTTAACCAGATTTCTCTTTTTTTATTGTAATTATTCACATTCTTTTCTCCTCTGGTAGACTAGTTAAACAGTGTTTCATTTTTTTGTCTTTGCAAGTAATAAGCAAATAAAGAAATTAGGCACATTTGATATAAAATACAATAATAAAATAGAAGCTGAACAACTGTGCAATGGATCCATTTTAAACTGTAACCGCACAAGTTAGAACAGGGATGGTAACGCAAAGGTAAAGCCCAGTTTGATCTTAAAGGGGTCAAAACAGTGTTCACATTTAATTAACCAGATTCAGGCAATCAGTTTCTTCACATTTTTACTTGTGTTGCAATACATTTTATTAATAACCCCTTTGTGGATTCATATTCACACTTTCCAAAGTCATCCAGTCTGCTGGATTGGACATTTTTGGCGTGTCCGTTTTGACATGTTTAGCCTCCTTGGTTTAGACGTTGTACTTTGTGTAAACGTGCTGATTTCATGC
The DNA here is from genome assembly GCA_015106755.1 of Etia nguti. Taxonomy (NCBI): domain Eukaryota; kingdom Metazoa; phylum Chordata; class Actinopteri; order Cichliformes; family Cichlidae; genus Etia; species Etia nguti. The sequence continues at coordinate 133,634 of VUQG01029593.1, read as the reverse complement.
AGTTAAACCTTTAAATCACACAATTTACAATAGACAGCGCACAAGTTTGTTCATTATTTTAGTTTGTTCAATTTTGTTCAAATATGTTTTGTACGTTTTTTTGTGTAGTCGTGGCAGTGAAGAAATAGTGAACACGTTAACTCATTATTCGTGTAAAAATGTTATTTTTTGTGTACATGAATATGAAAACCTGTCTGTAAAGGTGTAAAGGGGAACAACTTGTTTACGCCATTTCTTGTGTTATGTGTTGTGCTTTTTAAGTGTCATTGTAAACATGGTAATGTCCACCGAGGACACCTCGGCCATGTCCTTGACTCTAACCTTTTTAAAAAGCAATGTGCTTGAAACGTGCATTTTGAACACATTTCCATTTCCACTTGGAATTTGTTTTAACTGGTATATTTGTAGTGTTTGCAGTTTGAAAGACTCACTAAGCCTAACTGACTGTAGTTCATATACAACTTTATTTTGGATTATCTTTACACATAAATTTGCTCTGGTTTGGTTTCCAACCAAACTTAGTTTGGTTTTTGTATTTTAATCCTTAAACGTTTATATTTTAATTACATTTACATTATCTGGATTGTTTATAAGACTATTTATTGAACAGAAGACCACGAGGACAATGAGAAATAAATCCCTTGGCCCCAGCCACTAGACACACCGTAGATTTCTATATTAAACAGATGGAAAATACAAATGAGGACAGAATTATTACCCCTTATGAAAATTTGGAGAGACAAGGAATTTGTAAAGGCTTTCCCAAACATCCTACTGTTATTTTGGATGCTTACATTTTTTTACTTTGTATTCAGAAACAATATTATTTCACATTAACTACCCCCCTGATGATAACAGTCACTGTGTATCATTTTTCCTTTTCTTCAGTCTGTTGTTTCAGTTGGTTGATCTGGTTGGTCTTCTGTCACGAACTTTGGACTTCAGTTCACCCCACAGATTTTCAGTGGGATTCAAGTCACGGCTTTGTGCCATAATCAGTGTCACTCTGACCAAAGAGCTATAGTTTTGTATAACCTACTCCAGGTTGTCCTCAGTCTGGCTTGAATGTGCCTCTTCTGCAGAAGTGGAGTTTTTCTTGGTCCACAGCCTCTGAGTCCATTTCTGTGCAGGCTTCTAGTGATTTTCTTCTCTGAGGATACACATCCCTACTTGGCTAACTCCTTCACTATTGTCTTGGCGGTTGTCCTGGGGTCTTTAGACACATCTCTCACTAGTTTTGTTCACTTCCTACCTCTGCCAGGCTTGTTCTGTACTGTGTGGCTCTCTTTGAATATCTTAATACTTCTCACTCTAGTTCTTGAAATGCTGTGATAACTTTGGATATCCATCTCCTGCTTCGTGGGCAATTATTTTTCTCAAGTCTAAACTGATTTCTTTTGCTTTTGGAATGATACTTTTAAAAGTGACAGCTCAAACCCTTGCTGAAGTTTTTATACTGTGTAAATTGGAAGATAACCCTCAGTTTGAGCTTGTTTTACAAGCACAGGAATAAAAAGGTCAGTTTTTCAGGGTGCTAATATTATTGACCTTTAAAGTTTTTTATTTTTTCTGGAATAATTCGGTTGTTGTTTGCAAATAGAAATCATTCATTATTTCTCAGAAAAACTAGTATGATTAAAAATGGAGAAATCCCTTGCTCTGTTAACAAGCACTTGGGGAAAAGAGATCCCTTTCGATGACAGGAATATCCAGGCTGCAGTGATAGTGATTCACCTCCTCTAACATGTACACCTAAAGACTCTGTTTCCTGACTCTGCAGTGTCATGAGCCCTCCTGATCCTCAGTGTTTGCATGCCAGCCTTTTATTGACGGCCAATTTACTCTCGTAATACATCTGGCAGCTCTCCAGCGTGTTTTTTTCACACTTGGATTCATTCATTAGATTGAAAGCAAGAAAGTCGGGATGAGAGCTCCTTATGAAGGGAATTAGGCTCAGGTTAACAATCCTTCTGTATCAGCCAATCCTATTAGGAGCTGAAGGTCAGTTGAGACACACAGCCTCCTCACACAGTTAGGATAATGTGGGCTTGGCACAGAGAACGATACACTGCTCCACTATGCTGCTCCTCATAGATGATTTGCTTCCTGCAGTCCAACCTGAGTCCATTAGTATATTTTACTTTTAGTTGAACTTTTCTTAGTTAAGCTTAGTGAAAGCATCCGTGCAAAACAAGAAGGCAGTTTGTGTTTAAAGTGACATACACTCCCTTTTTTATGCTAATTAGGAAAGCTTCAGATAAATATTAGGCATATATTTTCAATTTATGATTAATCTTAAGCTTCCCTTGCTGGTGACTGCCATCTGCTAGTCAGACCATTTGGACTCCTTTTTTGGTCGACTTCCTGAGGGAAATGTGCCAAACGTGGTATAAAAGACAGGGGGGTATTTGGGAGGTGTGTCGGATACTTTGAAGTAGGCTGGGGTGTATCAGGGTAACTTCAGGTTACCCACATTGAGTTATTTAATTCTGTTGCCTGCAATTTAAAACAGGTTTATTGACTATAAGCAATAATATGCCATGCTAAAGCAGGGCACCTCGTATCAAATTTGCGCGTAGACTAAGCCTGTGTTTGAATTCTTTATTAACATCCCCTTACCACCAACCAGTCGCCCCGCCCTGAACCTGCTTCTGCCGGAGGTTTCTTCCTGTTGAAAGGGAGTTTTTCCTTCCCACTGCTGCCAAAGTGCTTGCTTATAGGGGGTCACCTGATTGTTGGGGTTCTCCCTCTTTTCTCTGTGTTATTGTAGGGTCTTTACCTTACAATATAAAGTGCCATCAGGGAACTGTTGTTGTGTTGCTATATAAATAAAATTGAATTGACATATTACATTTGCAGTTTAACACAATAGATACAGGACTACTGTACAGTCAGTTAATACAGAATCTAGCTGTTATTTAACTGTTATTTCCTAAAGTGGGATGAGCTATGATTATATAGACAGTGTTTACCTTTCAGTCTGCCTTTGGTAGCTTTTTGGCCAGGATCTAAGGTTGGGACAGCGGGCACAAGAATGTGATCAGCTCTCCAGCTCTAGGAAACACTGACCAGTCTTGTCCATGCCAATAAAGCTGACACACCATGAAGTCTTTGTGTGTCATGGGGTGCACCTGCTTGGCACTGTTCATCTCATGGTGCAAAATGAAGGCATTTGTTGTTGCAGTATCCAGGAAGTGCAGCAAGATGATCCTCTACCAGGGAGCAGTGTTTCTGTGGGTGGAGTAGTGCAGAATGAGCTGGTCTGACAGGTCAACTCCACCCATATTTTTGTTGTAGGCCATGATTGGTATGCGAGATGGAATGCCTCTCACAGCTCAGAATCCATCTTCATCCTTCACCCTTCTCTGAACGGTCTCACCTGAAAATGTAGGATGGATGGTGGAGCACAGACAGCTCCTGTGTGTCCATCTGAGTATTTGCCCTTCCTCTGGGACATCCCTTTCTGTGCTCCCTGTAGGTGCCACAAGCTCCAAACTCCATGCTGACCTGGTCCATGAACAAATATGGCACACAATGGCAAGACAGGATGGGTACATAAGGTTCATGACCACGTCATAAGACACCTCATCCTCACTTGCAGTTTCACTCTTGCCAGTGTTAGCTAATGGGTGTAGCCACTGCTTGATTTAGCCAATAAAAAATGCCATCCCTAATTTAGTTGGCTTGCCTTCATATTTTGACAGTTTTAGTTTTTTTTTACCGCCATCCTTTCATCAGTCCTCAGGTCTTCTTCTTCCTTGCCTTTTATACAAACTTCACAGTGTCAGTGGAATAGATGAGTACTCACCTGTAAGCTTGTTTAACTGAACTATTTAATGTTTAAATCCAATCTGTATGTTGTACCAGTCTGAACAGGTCTCATATTTGCCATCAATTCTTGGCATTATTTGAGGCTTAAAGCTGTTTTTGAATCTTGCAAAATGCAACTACGTGTATCTGGGGGCTCGTTAATTTAGCCTAAGTCGAATAAAATCACGGGTATGTGTCTATGCGTTCTAGACTTTGGTACTTCAGCCTAACAGTGGCCTCCTGCACTTGTGTGAACATCTGGACCTTATATTCATTCTTTCAGTGAACAAGTACTGAATGCAAGTTCAACACCTGGAATCAACTCCAGATCTTGTATCAGTTTAATTCAGAGTAATGAGTGAACAGATCTGATATGCTCGTGACACTTGTCAATTGTTCAGTTACCTTCAGTTACCAGAGGTGTCAAACATAAGGTCGGAGGGCCTCCAGTTTGGAAACTTTTCCAGCTTTGGAAAATGTGAAGTAGGACCTAAAAGTTGGACTTGTAAAGTTTTTTTTTAATATAAGTATTCCAGCGGGGCTTTTTTTAATGATAAAGACATTCATTTTCATTTTTCATAGTCATTCATGTTACAAAACACAGATAAGCAATTAAATGACAGAAACATTCCTGTTTTGTCACTAATATAGAATTTTTCTTTTCTTTTCTTTTTTACAATGGGTCCAAAGTACTTAAAAATTGGACAATTTCTGTAAATTAACAAACAAAAATCCTTTTTGTAATTACAGGACAGCCTGGGCAATGAGCTACCAGAACATTCTCTGTAATTTTACACATTTAATTCTTGTAATTTATGACCAAAGAGTTGTGGCAGAATTTCTCTGTTGCGCAGAAAACGAGATGTACTGCTGAAATTGCACGTTCTTTCTAAGATATGTCAGGGTTGAGAGAAGTTAAACATATTTACACTGATAGAAAGGGGGGACTAATTATAAAAAGCACCTGTAATTCCCAAATAGTTCATGATGTCTGGAAAACCTCGTGAATTAAAACTGATATTGATTGTGTCATTCTTCAAATATGTAAAATGTAAAAAAGAAACATAATAATCATATTTGGATTCATTACATGAAAATCCGTAAGAAACACTTGAGCAGTGTTATGAGCTGCAGGTTTAACATAAAACGTGTTCATGAGGTTTATGAGTTTAAATTTTTTTTATTCACATCAATCAGATCTTAAATGAAACATCTTGCAGATGTAACTGTCCATTTCTAAACCCCCAGCCCCCCCCGGCAGAGTTACATAACGACACGCTGTGGCATTTAATTTTCAAAGAGGAGATTTATTTTGGACACTGCATTCCTCACTACACCGTCGGGACAGAGGTCACCTGTGATCCAACATTCTTAAAAACACTGGGAAAATCGGATTAAACTCACGTTAATGAAAACAGTCACCACAGAAGGGCAGTTAACTCAACCGTTATGTCATCGTGGATTCTGGTCAAGAACATTTAGTTGGAACATAATAACTCGTCACACTTAGTGCACAACATTGAGACACACTGATAAAAACCTCTACAACAAATACACTATTTCAAACCTACACATGAAGCCATTGTGAGGGGGGGGAGTCAAAGCAAAGTCTGAATGTGCTGCAGGGAACGAATGGTCGGTGTTTTTCATAAGGCAGCTAAGCATTTCTTTACTTTTTCACAACTTTTTTTGAGTGCCTGGCAGCTGGATTAAAATCTTTAATATTTAATTTTGTCCTTCTGGGAACATAGAAAAGAAAAATTATTCCAAAACAGACAAACAGACAGACAAACACATATATGTAAACACGGACACGTAGTCTACATGCAGTCTCTGATATCTCTATCACTTTGCACTTCCTGCTGCATGTCAACCCTTAAAGATCTTCTCTGTGCATTTACCAAAAAAGTGAAACAGACGACGTTGTACAGTGCAAACATCGAGCCAGTATGTACACCGATGCAGAGAAGAATAAATCAAGGACATTCCAGGTATATAACCGTTAGGCACTAAAAGGTGTTTCAGTGTAATTTGGACCACCTTTTTCTCCTCCGCGCTGATCCAAAATAGACCCTGGCCTAAATCTTGGGACTCCGTCTTGGGACTTGTGCTGAGTGTAATCAAATCCCGATTGCAAAATGCTTGGAAAAGTTGAGGTTTCTGGATATTAATGCTGTACACTTTCCTTTTTTTTTTTAAGTGGGAGAAAGCTCCAAAATTATGGACAAGATAGAGAATACCTTGTTTAACTTCAATAAACTACACCGAAACAACCATCATGGTTCCACAGAGTGTGCAGCTCTCCACGTACAGTGAAAGCAATATATTCAAAACATGCATTTCCACCAAAATGGACCAGCAAATTATGAAAATATATCATTCCAAGATCTCAGTATGCTTCAGTATCCAAAATAATATCAATAATCAGACCTTTTTTTTTTGTTTGGTTTACTCAGACTGGAAAAGTGTTGGCTGACGCTAAACTGAACAATTCAAAATACGTACATTTTTTTTTTAATAATCTCAACTTTACAACAGGTAAACAGCAGAATATATTAAATGGCATTCAGTAAGCTAATGTGGATTATGATGGGGTTTAAATTTAGAAGGAACATGCTGGTACTTGGGTCCGTTACTGTTAGCTGGACTGTTTTCCTCCTCACTGTTCCACTCAGAGAGATGATGAGCAGACCTCAGGGATCTGAACATGCACCGTCCCCTGATCAGTGTCATCAAGTGTTCCTGGATTCTGTGGATGTGTTTTAATACTGAAGACAGGACAGCTGATCCCAGGTCAGGCCAGGACGAGCTATATGTCCATATCCACAGGCCGAACATCGCTGGTTTTGTTCTCCTTCACCCACAGCTCTCTGTCTTTGGCTGGATCCACATTCTGCAGCAGCTGGTCGACGGGCTCAACCATCTGGAAAGATATTAACAGTAATGTGACCCCATAAAACTTCAGTCTCCATTCAAAGTTAAACACCTAAAGGTCAGGTGCACTGGAAGTGCTGAGCGGTCAGTCGGTTGGGTAATCTGCCCAAAAAGCCCAAAAGAGTTTGGTAACAAACTAAACCACAAACCTTAGTGACGGTTTTTATATAACAACATGGGTCATTACATCCAAAATCAATCACTTCCTCCCAAATGACCGCTTCACAATCAGCTGATTTTTTTTTCAGGCCCTCAACCTGCACCGGAGGAGGTCGAAATGCAGCATTTTTGAGCCCTCATAACCCCACAAGTAAAGGATATATTCACATGAAATGTTCAGGACTGAAAATCAGAAAGCACATCACCCAGTGTCACAAATATTAGCACATTTTTGGTGAGTCTTAAAATGTGGCCTGGATATCATAATGTAGGTAAAAAGGAGACCTTATTTTGAGCAGCCACCTGTCCCACCTGGCGACATGAGGCCTTTAAGTTTACCCAACATGCACCTTTTGAAGTTTTCTCTTGCAAATGATCAGGAAACAAATCAAACATTCAGGAGAACAGTGCTTCTTCTCCTGTTTCTCTAATTCTCTTTATAAGGATCTCTTAGTCTTAGAGACATTAACCAGTGCAGTTTATTCAAACTGTGATCCCAAAAATGATTATAGAAACAAATCATGCTGTACAAAGATGAGATTTTTTAGATATTTGGAGCAACTCAAAAATGCAAGAACAAGTCCAAGAGGGAATCCACCTTTTTCCAGAGGATTCATGTCCTCGGACTTCACACTTGGCTGCAGAAAGCAAAGAATGTAAGCCCGAGGTTTTATCGCTCGATCAAGCCAACGGAAATGCAACATGAGGCCGAGACCATGGTCGGGAAATTTTGTTTATACGTGTAATTAAAGGATGTCTGAATGAGAGGGAGACAGGTGGTAAGGTGAACATCCAAGATGCAGAGGTAGTAAAAGTAGAGTATATTAAATAACTGGGATCAACCGTCCAAAGCAACAGACGAAGAAGAGAGTGCAGGCAGGGTGAAGCAGGTGGAGATGAGTGTTAGGGGTGATTCGTGACAGAAGGATAGCAGCAAGAGTGAAAGAGAAGGTGGACCTGCTATGGTGTATGGTTTAGAGATGATGGCACTGGCAAAAAGACAGGAGGTGGAGCTGAGGATATTAAGATCTCAACTGGGAGTGACCAGGACAAAGGATGTTGAATATGGAGGATAAGAAAAAGAAGAACTAATGATGTGAACCAGAGATTTTAACTCAGAATACTGTGAGTCTGTGTGCTAACAGAGGCTAAACCAGAGCATGAGATCACCGTGGCATACAGCTCCCATCTATATTCATTAGTCTGGTTCATTGAGCTTTAGTGTTGCTGCAAATTTAAAATCTTCCTTTATACAGACGAAAACAAAAAGTGAGCAATCCAAATGTAAAAGCCGTGTGACTTAAACTGTCCTATATTTTGCTTGCAGATGATTGTATTGGTTTCATCTCTGGTGCGTCTGTCACCTCTGTGGCATTCATGTTGTCAGCTTTCACGCAGAGAGGCGCACTCGTTACGGAAGCTTCCTACAGCGCTGACAGAAAACGTCTCATCACATTCAAAGGCCTTTGGCCCTAAACGAGCAGAACGTCTGAGTGGGTTTCTCCGAGGCTCTGAGAGATCTCAGCCGGCGCGGTGCATCAAAGGCTGACGCGGGATCGCCGAGGGCTCGCTCTGTCACAGCACCTACGCTCACCAGCTCAAGTGGCACGCAAGTCGCGTCACAGCAGTGAAATCACTGCTGACGGTTTACTCGGACTCTTGATGCACTAATTAGCTGATTATTCAGTAGAAGTGAGAATCACCAGACGGCCCACGATATGATATTATCACAAAACTTCTTATTGCGATTTTAAAATATTCTGCGATATGCTCAGTGTTGCAATTGCATTTATCGTGACTTAAAACCTTTTTTAAACTAAAAAAATCTCAAAGTTAAACTTTGTTAATATCTGTTTTAGCCAATGAAAAGGTCTCACTTCAATTATTAGTTTTTTGCAAAATGAGATTGTCAAGCATACCAACACTGTCACTGTCTGATATCAGACTGCTACTGAATGGGGTCAAGTTGGCAATTACATGTAATCTGTTACTGATAACACAGCAATTAACTGTGATGTCGACATAGGCAGAAATCCACATTTAACTACTAAATTTGAGCTCAGCGAACTTCCTGGTCAACACCCTCAAGCTCCGAGCAACCATTTACACACACCAAAAGTGAACTGTATTGACATTCTGTTCAGTGTTGATTGGTTTCAGGTTGAGCCGATTTAATGTAAGTTTGCTTTGCTAACGTTATCTCAGGATGGCGGTGCATGAGATGAGCCTTCTGGTTCATACTATTCCCACATCACCGGAAACATCGCGATGCTGTGCTGTATCGATTTTTTCCCCACACCTCTATCGTTTGGTTTAGAAAATGAAAAGAAATTGCCAGGTGGCCTCCTCACATTTTATAATTTATCATACATGACAAAAAAAAGGAACCTGTCCCTTTGAGATGCTGAATTTGGGATTTTTTCTCCTACTTTTGCCACAGAAATGATTTATATATGAAATTAGTTGACAATTTTTCCATAAGTAAAACTAATGTGGACTACTTTTGACACTTACACGCTCATTAAGGCACTGGCAAGTGTTCTGTAGGCCAGAGGTGTGACATAAAGGTGGACCTATGGCTGAGATGAGCAAACCAGACTGATTGTGAGGCAAGGCCATCAGACTAAGCCCGAATGTGGCCCAAAGAAAGCTGCAATGTGTGACCTGTTTTGGGTGGGTTAACTGGCCAGTATTTTCACTCTGGCTCTAAATAAAAAAAAGTTAACCATGATGTGAGTCTATAAGAAGCAAATCAGCTCCAATCAGTATTAAAACCAACTGTTTTAAGGATAATCCGGTTCTACAAATTAATAGAATGTAGCTAAAGCAGGGATTTAACACATGTTTTTTCAATGTCTGACACCGAAGGCTCTCTCCAACAGTCTCTGCTTGGATCTGGAAAAAAGGGAACTGCAGTGTTACCATGGAATCAATTAGGGACACTAGCTTCTGGCTCCAAAGTTCCCATATTTGAGTCACCACGTGAGTTCACCACAAGTAGGTGATGAACTCAATACACCAAGGCTTCAAAACCAGTGTGTGGATACTTCCATCATTTACAGGCCATCTACAATCTTAAGGGTGAGATTTCTGTTTTCATCTGTGAATATGAAATGAGTAAACAACATCGATTTTGGCTTTGGAGACCGATTTAGAGTTCTTGTGATCAAAAAACAGCAGGAAAAACAGAATTAACAGTTACCAGGAACCCTGAGCGAGAAACTGAAGTGAAGTAAAGTAAAAAATAAGGTGAGAAAAAGACTACGCACATTACACAAAGACTAAAAAACAGCAAATATGCATAAAATGGTGACAAATAAGGAACTGACTTCAATGACAGAAGCAGAAACTACCACTAAGACAAAACCATTACAAAAAAGAACAAAAATAGGACACAAAATGACAACAGAAGCCAAAATAATACCACAAAAAGTGCTAAAACTACCACAAACACACACAAAGCAATCCGAGAGCCTCATTCTCAGCTGGGGAGCCCATTTTTCAACACAACAAAGTAGGGGACACACACTCACACTCTGGTTGAACATGTCTGTTTCATGCCGTAGGGTCGTATACTGTCGTAAATGCTGCTGAATCCACTCGATCCGCTCGACCTCCAGTTTCTCCAACTCCTACATGGAAAAGGGAAGACAAATGTCCCACTTAGTAAGACAGGCAGCCGATAACGGCCGTGTATTACTGACATCACATAGATTATCAATCCTTCATTAATGAGCAGAGACCCCACCACTGAATATGTCGAAATAATAATCCAGCTTTTTGCTCTTTTCTCTGACCTCATATATAAAACTGCCGAGGTTCTTTCAACACAAGCTTAACTTTCACATTTGAATATAATATTAACCTTATTTAGCAAATATAATTTCTTTCAGAGTTTATAAATATGATTTAAAACCAGATAAATAATTTTTTTAGACAAATGCCTGCACACTATGTTATCCTACAAAGGAAACTTTATGATAGAGAACCATAACATCTTTAGTTCATTAGTGTAAATGTTTAATACTCTGTAATGTGTGGCTATAAAGGTGAAACTGATGTTTATAATACTTCTCAGTGGGCAGGAGGGGAGTCTTTGGTTTATTTTGTTTTGCTGCAATCGATAAGAAGATAATAAAACAATTCCCGAAGAGACATAGTGTTGTTGTTTTTATTAAAGTCTAATTACAGAACCTAATTGGAACTTATTTGTAATTTTCCTGTACAGCATACACTATACAGTATAAAGTGTCACAGCTCAGACCTAGAAGAGAAGAAATGCATCATATTTTGTTTAGGTCATTTTGACTCATGAATCACACACAGCTGATTTACCATGCTGGTTGTCACCATTTCTTCAAACCACTTGGACTGGGTTTGGTTGTAGAGGTCCACACAGCGCATCAGGTCATCTCCTGGAAAAACAGAGAGCAACACGATGAGAAGAACAGCTGATGGTATTTTATTTTGTTTCAGCTCCGAGTGCAAGATCGCAGGTCTGCTGGTTAACACGTGCTGAAAGGCCTGTAACGATCAGCAGAGGGCGCTCAGGAATCAGCATTCAGCGAGCGCAGCGCCATCACAGATGAATCCCAGCTTCACGTTGACCTGTACTATAAATGTTTAGCACCTTTCGAGACGATATAAACATTTAATGAATGGTTTACATCACACTGCACTTCAGCTATATTATTTATTATTTATTAGTCCTTTATTTATCCAGGTAAAAAAAATCTCATTGAGATTAAAAATCTCATTTTCAAGAGAGACCTGGCATCGTGGCAACAAAAGTCAAAATACACATACCGCATAAGTATATAACAATTTAAAACAAATACAATATCCCGTACAAACATGTGAAAAAATATACAATAACAGATCAAATTAAGAGTACATTAAAAACAATCACACTGAGTAAAAGAGTTATTCTCTCGTTCCTTTAAGACAGACTTAAACTCTCCCAAGGTAACCAATTCTGATAATTTCAGTTCCTTCTGCAGATTATTCCAGGAAGCAGGGGCAGCATATTCAAAAGCCTTTTTCCCCAATTCTGTTCTGATTTTTGATTTTTGACATCTGAGCTATAACCAGATGTAAGGACATTTCAAGTGTTTAGAGGCAGCTTTGTTTTACTATGATTGGAACGTCTAATTGTGGGTGTCCAGAGAAGAAATCCTAAATTTCAGGATATGTTTTGTTGTTGTATTTGTATATTCAGGCTGTGGACAGCTTTTTGGCTTTATGGTACTTGTTAAAGTTTTTTTCTTGACTAAATGGTACAATAGTGAAGCAACTTGTTCAAATGTTTGTTTATTTGCTGTCTCCTTTATGTAGACCACAATGACCGTGACTAAGTTTTATGGGGCATACAATAGTATTAATCAGCATGCTTTACCCCTGCAGTAATGCGTTATATAAACAATTACTACAATAATAAAATCCTTCTTACAAATCATAACCCAAGGGTACTGAATATATTTATCACCAAAGTAAGATATATATTTTTTAAATTTGTGTTCAAAAAATGTAAAAAAAAATAATTAAATAACAGTATAGTATTAAATTATAATTATATGGCCATTCGACATAAATCAGTCAAATCTAATAAAAGATTAATTGATCATATCAGGGAATTATTTTGACCCAGAAGGAATCACGGCTAACAGTAGGTAAAAAGGTAAAAACAGCTCCTTCTATATGATATAGCTCGAGCAGCCACCTCTCCGTCATGTGATACGACCCTTTATAGTTTGACCAAAATGTAGTTTTCTGCTGTGACGTATCAGGAACAGATATTCAGATATTCATGGCTATTTCTGTTCCTCTACGCAGCAGACATTAAACTAATGGTTGTAGTTTTTAACAGAGCTTAAATGTGTTTTTCAGCCCTGAAAACAAAATGTAAATATCTTCTGTAGATATGTGCTGGAACAAAGGGCCATACTTCAACCTGCCCTCGGGTACCCTGAGGTCCTGTAACTGTGAAATAGTCATAGAATGAAGGTAAAGTTTTACATGACTTCTTTCTTTGCTCCCCTCAGATGATTCAAGTGAAGAATTGAATGAAACTGAACACTTCCTTTCATTTGATTTGTTTTGCATTACAGAAATGCTGTATTTTTAAAGTAAATCGATAAAACTGCTTTGATGTTGCTGTATGTTTGTGTTTTGTTTGTGCTATATTTTATTTCATCAGCACTGTGGTTTTTAGTATTTCATGCTCAGTTCTTAGACAGTTACCTTTAGAAGAGGCTGTAAACAGGATTTCCAATACATGCTAAACATCGAGAGTCAAAAAAGATGCATGTAGCTTCTGGCTCTGAAAAATGAAGACGACACACAAGTGCCTCTAACCTGTTATCTATTTAACAGCCACTAGGGGGCGAAGCCTGTGAACACAGAAGGATTTCTGGTCCTCTAGAAGTGTACGGGACCTCTCTAAACACTTTCCTGATGATATTATGGACTGAGCATGCAGTCTGTCCCTCACTCATCACATTTAGTATGAAAGATGTGGAAAATGCTCTTCTAAGGCTTCAAAACTGGACTTTGCAAACCAGTGGGCGACATCACTGTAGCTACTGTCTATGATCCTAAACATCCTTTTGATGTAGTCTCTTCTTCCAGTTTCTTTACTGCTGACCAAAGATGGAAGGAAGTTTAAGCTCTTTGTATCCTTACACTGAGATAGAAAAAGAGAAAAACCACAGATGCTTATTAAAATTCCTTCAGCGCAGGTAAAATTGATAAAACACCTCCCTGTGTTTGGCAGCGAGTGGTATTTGGCCCAACTTTAAGGTAGCAGCAGCATGAAACTGACATCATTCACCCGAGCCTCGTGAGCGTTATTGATTAGTGTTGTGAACCGTTACTAATCTACTGAGGGGCGGACAGAAAGATTAGTTCCTGCAGAGCGTTTCCTCTCCAGAGGAGAAATACGGAGGGAAACTATTACAACGGGATCTTTTCTTATTAGGATGCCAAACATAGAGTTTCTTCTCTTTGGCGAGAAAACCCCCCCACATCATAATAACAGTACATCCACACAGTCTGCAGAATATTTAACACATGGCTGATATTTTAGTTTAAGCCTTCCATGCTGCAAACAGATTGGAGGATGAAAAATGCATAAAAAAATCAATATGTATTTATTAATTAATGCACTTTACTTACATTTACTTTCTTACTACATGTAACAGTTTTATTTCTGCACATATTTAACTTTTAATTTCAATTTTGCTCTGCTTTTTTATTTATTCATTTGTTTAGTTATTTGTTACATTTAATCCATTTGTTCCTTTTTTATTTCTCAAATTAACATGATTTTTTTTTTTATTAATTAACAAGTTAATTGTTTCATAAAACACTTATTTTTCCAGTTATATTCATCTTAATGAATTCATCCATTTTTAATTTTTGCATTTAATTCTGTATTTAATATTCATTTTCTAATACAACAATTTATTCAGTATTTGAATTAGTTAACACAACATTTATTCATTCATCACATATATTTCTTTATTTCTGGAGTTAATTCAATTAAATATCTATATCTATTTTAGATTTATTTATTTTTTTACTTATTTCTAAAGCACTTTTTAGACAATACTAAATTACTTTTTAGATAAAGATACTTTTTAGATAAAGCCAGGTGAGCTTAGCATAGCTTAGCATAAATTGTAGAAAAAGTGGTTCGGTAAAAAAAAGGCTGGTTTCCATCTTCTTCTTTCTTTAAACAAAAACAGGTTTACTGTGCAAAATGTCAAACTACTCCTTTACCCCAGGAACAAGGGGAACTAAAAACACTTACAAACCTCCTTTATCGTTTACAGCAGCTCACAGATGTGCTTTAAAACTTCATTTTCCTGTTCTTTTGTCCAGCTGTGCCAGATTCCTGTAAACTTCCTCCCCTCACATAAAATTCCCTGAATTTTCCATTTATTATTTGACGACTGTACTTTTGTGAAACTTTGACCTCTGACCTGCTTGTGTGGATTTCCGCCGGGCCTTCTTTATGTCCTCCTCCGTCTTATTGCTGAGTTTAATCTCCAGCTGCTGGGTCTTCACCTCCAGATCCTTCTGCCTGTCTGCCAGGGCTTTACGTGCCTGCGACGCACACAGAAACAATGAGTCATTCGTAGTAATCCTCAGATTTACTGTACCTACATCTATTACCACAGTCATTACAGCCTTTTCATGCTGGCTTCTGACATCCGTGCTGCGATCCTGGTCTCATCCTTTAATCTTCTTCTAATCCATACCATTGAGTCTTTCCTCTTATTCTGTACATAGGCAACTCTCCAAGGTTGTGCTGTGATTGTGTTTGAAATGTAAACACAGAATAATATAATAAGGGTGATGTGAGCCGAAACAGCCCATTTTCAACCTGAGACATTGAGCAGCACATATTTTTTTCAGTTTTATCAGGGTTAAGACAGAAATACCAAAAAATAAAGCATAAGGCAGATATTAAAAAGTACTATAGTATAGTACGCAGTAAATCTGAAGACTGTTTAAGAGCTTAAGTTAAAAATCTAAAAAAAAACCTGAAAATAGAAACATTTGTGAAAAGTTGAATATAATTGCCTACATAAAGGGCAAGAACTTAACAAGTCCATCCATAAATCCATACATCTCAGTCCAGATCACAAGGACGGCAGTCTATGTAGTAATGTCCAGACCTCCCTCTCCACAGATACCTCCTCTAGCTCTTCTAGGGGATACCAAAGTGTTCCCAGGCCAGCCAAGAAACCTCCAGTTCATTGTGGGTCTGCCCCAGGGCCTCCTCCTGATAGGACATGTCTGAAACATCTCACCCAGGAGACGCCCAGAAGGCATCCTAACAATCTGAACTGGCTCATTTCGATGTGGAGGAAGAGCAGCGGCTTTACTCTGAGGCTGTCCTGAATGACTGGGCTTCCTTATTCTATCTCTAAGGGTTAGGCTTATTTGTATTTTATATTTATGATCTCATTCTCTCAACCACTGTCCAGAGCTCGTGGCCATAGGTAGGGGTAGGAACATAGATTGAGCGGTACTGTGAATCAACAGCTGCACTTTGACGCTCAGCTGTTGATTCACCACGGTGGACCGGTGCAGCGTCTGCATCACTGCAAAACCATCGAACTCAGCACCTCCATCCATTAGCTGAGAGAAATCCTGTCCACAAAATTTCTGAACAGCATCAGGACAGCCTTGGTGGCGGAGTCCAACACCCAATGAGATGAATCTGACTTATAGCTGGCAATAATACGGGCCAAGCTCTTATAGTGGTTGCACAGGGGGACTTACCAGGTTCAATACCCCATACTTCTAAAATCCAGATGCCCTGAGTCCACAAAACACATTCCACACATCCTCGCATAGCACTGAGAGGATAAAGATCTGGTCTATAGTGTTCCACAACCAGGACCACTGGCACATCGTTCTTCTTGATTCCAAGGTTTGACTAATGGGCCCTCTCTAGCACCCTGGCATAAACCTTCATGGGGAGGCTGAAATTCACCAATCCAGAGTCACTGTCCCCGACTTCCACACAACACAGTATTGCTGAGGCGTCGACCACAACAGCCCCACAACATCCAAAGCTTTCAGAAACTCAGGGCTGAGCGAATCTCATCCACCCTGCCACTGCTGCCAGACTCTGCCTCCACCACAGAAGGAGTGTGATTGGGACTAGAGAGCAGCATTCCTTCCACCACCAGACTTTATTCTAAGCTAAGGTCAGCTGAACGCCTTCCCCAGCGTATACAGTGTGGACAGGAAGCTGCCTAACCCTCCTGAGTCACCTCATGGACCAACCGACACAGCGTTATCTTATTTTGCTGAGTAACTACGATGCAGTAAAATAAAAACAGACTAAAAATGGCTTTCTAAAAGTAGAAAATAATTTCCACCTATGTTATGTGTGGAACTAATAAGACGATCTTAATGGAAACAGCAAAAGACTCCCTAGATCTCTAGTAGAAATGACGGTGCATGAACAAATGCCAACAAAGCGAGGTTGTTGGCTCTCCTTCTAGCTCTTCTGGCAGTGAAAACACAGTGTTCACATATTGCTGCCACCCACCACAACATGCCACAAAAATAAAAGTGAAAAGCAGAAAAAAAAAGATCTGTGCAAGACAGAATCTGCATCCATTCATGAGCTGATACAGCAGGTGGGAAGCAGCAACAAAACACTGACTGCCATGAAGGGCCGAGCGTAGGAGGTACCGGAGCTGCTATCATTATGTCATCGCTCTGATCCAAACAAACACTAGTCTGCACAAAGCTTTACTGCATGTTTTGTGTGCATGTCAGCGACGGCATCTCCACGCACCTTCTCCACGCTGGCGTAGCGGCTGGCCAGCTGCTTCCTGAGGTCGGCGATGTGATGGTCGTACTTCTTCAGGTCCTTCTTGAAATTGTCACCCCTGAAGGTCAGCAAGGGCTTCTCTACCTCCGTGTGGAGCTGTGAAAACAAAGAAGTCAGATATCAGTAATGTGCAGCGTGCTTTAAGAGCTTTTTGGTGTTCCTAATGCTTTATGCTCTCTCTCATTTTCAGTATAATGCAGTCTAATAAAAAACCACCCTCCCATGCACAAAATCAGTAATAAATATAAAGAATTACTTTAAGCTTTATTCAGCTATTCAGCAATTACAGCAGAGCTGCTTTAGTTGCCCCTCCCTGAGCCCAGTTCTGCTTCAGGTTTCTTCCTGTTAAAAGAGAGTTTCTCCTTCCCTCTGTCACCAAGTGCTTGCTCAAAGGGGGTCATTTGATTGTTGGGGTTTTCTCTCTATTATTATAGAGCCTTTACCTTACAGTCCCTGATGAACTGCTGAATTCAACTCATTTGAATTGAAGTTATGTAACATGTAGTTTAAAGTTCGAGTCCACGTTCAAACTGAGGTTAAAGCAGAATTTTTAAAAGTGGATATACAAGAACAAGAATCTTCAATCTACCACCAGCACTCATAGGTGTGGTTAATTTTACCTGTGATGTAAATCTGAATAAAAATGAATTATTCCAAAGAGTGGTCCTTGGCTTACTTCATCTATATGAGTAAGATCCACTCCTGATCCTCACAGGTTGGCGGGTGGATTGGTGTCAGTAACGTGGGTGTTCTGCATGACACCCCTCACCTGTGGGCGCAAGTTGTGAGTGACCAAAAGAATAAGACCGCGGATACAAACAGCGGAAACTAGTTTCCTGTGTTGGGTGTCTTGTCTCTGTGTTGAAAAGAGCTAGCTGAGGTTGTCTGGGCATCTGATCACGATGCCTCCTGGGTGTCTTTCTTTGGAGGTTTTTGGTGAAAGCCAGCTGAAAGGAGATTCTCTGGTTCAGGCACAACTAGCTGGAGATCTCATCTGTAGCACATCGTGCAAAAGCATCTGGAATACACTGCTTAGCCTGCTGCCAGTATAACCCAACTTTGGACAAGTGGAAGAAAATAGATGGATCTTATCAGTCTAGAAGAAAGCATTTAGTCTTCAAGAGCGGCTCTAGTGGTGTAAAGCTAACCCGATGTTTACGATTGTTACCATGTCTTTTATATTGTGTTTATTTTCTGAAGAACACCTGCCCTTCTACTGCATCAGCCACTGGTATTCTGTAGCTTTAGGTAATTTTGAAAGTTTTGAATTGAAAACACAGGAAATTGTAATAAGCACCTTTAATGATAACAGGAAATAGTTTACTGGTGGCAGCTACCTCCCCGATGCCCAGCAGCAGGGTTATGGGGTGGTATCAGAGACCTGACGCACCATTCAAATGTTTCCGGGTTTTAAATGTTTGTGGATTTTGATTGTTTTTTTTGCTTAATTTTGACAGGAGGATGTAGCATGGAGCGTTTCAGCCCACAGTTTGGTCAATAACGTCACTACCTGCATCAAAACTTACTACCATTTACGATTATTAGATCCATATCACAAAGTGTGAACAGCACAATCTGCCGTTTTTAGGCAACTTAAAATCAGTACATACGTTGGCAGTGCATTTCACTTGGAGCTTTATTAAACTGAGACTGTGGAAAAGTGCAGCTAAATGGATGTCAACATTAATAAAGCCTGCTTCCTGTTCTGACCCTTAAAGAGAAACCGTTTCTGTCACAGTGTCTGTTTCTCTGTCTCTCAGCAAAAGTTTGCCCAGTATTACGATTTTGGTTTTTTTGGTTTTTTAAAATGACATTTCAATAGACTGCGAGGTGCCTTTCAGCACTGTTGGCTCTGCATGCTGAATACTAATCTGGTGCAAATGGCAAAGCTTGAAGCTACTGATGAACTGTAGCTTATTTAAAACTCGGAGAGCAAAACAAGTTGTGGCTTCTGCAAGCTTGATAAGACTCCTCATTCCTCCGCCTCGTTATACTTTACCTCCACCCACGATAACAAAGCATGGAGCCCTGCTGGAGCTGGGAAATGCCTGCATAGCCTTGGGCGTGGGGCTTGTCAGAATACATAGCTAATTAATTAGACAACAGAGAGCTACAAAAAGCTCAGAGGCTGCCTTTGCTTTATTTAAGGCTGCCTCTGAAGCCACTATGCTGTTTCTGCATCGCTGGTAATCAGACTCACAGACGGGTCATTTTCTGCGGTCAACACAGGCGAGGCTGAAGTAAACAAAACCCGTCACCTCAGGATGCGGTCGGATCAAGTATCCGTTTCCACAGCTGACTGAAAGCATTCAACACTTGAGCTGAAGGTGCACAAAACTGAAAATACAAGGCAGGAGTAAAAACCTTTGTGATTCTGTCTACAGGACAGAATAATAATGCTAAAGTAATGCCGATCAACTGATCCACTTATCAAATCCTGGTCTTTTATCTGTATATAAGTAGATTTTACCTTGTTGGAGAACTTGAGGTGAACTTCAGCCTCATCATGGAGACTCTTCTTAAGCTGAGTCCACGCTTCTCCCAGAGTCCTGAGAGAACATCGACGTGAAAGAAGTTAAACTCACAGATCAAAAGCATTGAACGGTTGGGTCAAAGTGTACAAATGAAGCAGATATAAGATGCATAATTATTACCCTAACAGCATAAAAAGCATAAACACTTTATTTTTTGCTCTAGCAGCAGATTCTGTGCAGCAAAACCAATAATCCATAAGTACGAACACGAGCAAGGTTTCAAATAATGGTTTCAGTTTATATGCAGTGATCTGAAAAAGAAAGTCCTCATAGGACTCGTGCAGACCTCAACAAAAAAAAGAAGAAAAGAGTCTGCTTGTTTAAGTTTAGCTTTATTCTTTTCATTGTCAGTTTCTTCTTTTCAGCGTTAGTTTTTACCCAACAGCTGTAAAAGGCTCATGGGGTATTGTGGTCACCCGCTGGGCGGTGGGAGTGGACACCCAAGTTTGAGAACGATGTCACTTAGGATTGTCAAATTGATACCATAGGTGGACTGGCAGCTGCCAGTATTTCTATAAATTATACCAAAGGGTCATATTTGTCATGACCGTGAATCAAAACCGTGTCATGTAGTGTGCTGTTGGCGGCAGGAGGAAGGACCCAAATGCAGGACTCTCAGATGGCAAAAATTAAACTTAAAGTGGCAGCTTTATTTTGCTGGGAAAACTCGAACATGAATACAAGAAACTCAAAGCACGAAGCACTAACTAGAAATCTGGGGAAACTAGAAAACAAAACTGTGAACAGCGAACTAGAAAGCTACCATAAACACAGAGTCGAAAACACAGCACAGAGAGGATACGACACGACAACTGACAGAGAGAAACACAGGACTTTAATACACAGGCAGGACAACGAGAGGATGGGGAACAGGTGGTAACACAGCTGGAACAAATCAGCCTAACGAGACAAAGGAAGCAAAGCAGAATACATGGACAAAGGACACAGACTGTCAAAGTAAAACAGGAAGTATAACACAGAGACACGGACTCGACACTGAGACCGAGAAACGACTGACTGGAAAGACAGAGCGAATATGGAGACGAGCGTGACGATTTGACCAAACTGACAAAAGGTAGAACACACTTTTCTTTTTCCGAGTTACTTTCATAAGATTGCAGGATTGTTTCTTTCTTGTTAATTTTTTTTGTTTTTTTGTTTGTTTTTGGCACTGAACTCTCTTTTTGGGGCAGCGGTTTGATCCCTGGCTCCTCCAGCCTGCATGTCGAAGTACCCTTGGGAAAGATCCTGAGGCATCCATCGGACTGTGTGTTAGGTTAAAAGTGCTTAGGCATAAAAAAGTGACTTTATGAATATGTGTGTATATGAATGAGTGAATGAGGCTTGTAGCAAAAAAGCACTTTCAGAGCTCAACTTGAGCAGAAAAACATTATAAAAGTACCAGCCCGTTCCTTTTTTCAGTCTTAGCGTTATACTGTCACTGAGAACAGATGTCAGCAGCCAATGAGAAGAAATTTGGTTTAAATAGAGGGCGGCCACAAAAGTAGAGGAGGTAAAATGAATTCTTTCGGTCAAGTAGCGACACCAAGCCCCAGTATAAGATAAACATGGATTATTTTAAACTATGAATCATGCAAAGCTACTCTAGTAGAGTCCCAAAATAAAAACATGGAGCTGGAAATGAACAGAATTTGTTACCATGTCTTTTAAGATGATCTTGAGATTGTGCAAACAAAAATAATTATTTATATTCTATGCACATGTTTGACCTGATGCTTTACATGTTTGAATGTGGGGGAAATAAATAACGATCTGAGAGTGTTTGAAGAATTGTCCTGACCTACTGCTGCCCTGTGAACATCCTACGACCAAACTGATCAATACAAGCAAAGGTCAGTCCAGAGCAAAGCAGTACATACTGATCAATCATGACATCAAAGCAGAGAAGCAGTGTGGGGAATGTTTATGGACTTACATAGTCTGCATAGGCTTTAATGAATACTAGTAAAGAGTACTTGTTGAATGAGTACTTCAGTCTGTTAGCACTAATTAGCAGGTATGTTATGGCTGCACCTTTAGCATTAGCTCGTAACTTAGCACTCTGTCTGAATATGGTCACTTCTGGCTCCAAAACTCCAACATGAAGGTGGTCAAAATGCTAAAGTTGAAGCTTCACCATAACACAAACCAGTGGGTGACAACTGTATTTGTATAGAGCACTTGTAGCTCAGTCACACCAGAATAAAAAATGGACAGCAACCTCCATGCTACTAATTAAAAAATTGTTCAATGCAGGGTGATTGCATTGAACAATTTTGCTGCCAGAGACCAATTACCAGCCGAAATGGTGACAACTGGTCACCCAGACATTGAGGAGGCTGCACGCTCAACCTCCTTCAATTACAAGGCGTTTGCACAGGTTGCTCTATGGGAGGTAACCTGTCTCCTAACAGTCACGGTTTTTAGCATCAGCAATTTACAGCCATCAGTGTGTGTTTTGTGAAATAATTTTCAATGAAATACACCACTTTGTCCTGTATTTTAAATAGACTGAAGTTTGAAGATCAGGTTGGCCTCAGTGGATTTTTTGTTTTTTTAAGTGTGCCAAAGCACTCTTGACTTTGGGAATGGCTGCCCTAGTGTAACTGTAGCATAAAAAAGAAACACATGATATGATTGTAGCACCTTTTCCATTAGTACCTACTCGGATCAACTCGCCACGGATCGCTACGACTGGTTTTCCACTACAATCTTGTACTACCTAACGTGCCTGGTTGTCGTCATAGCAACGCGTCTGAGCGTCCGGCAACGTCATTAATATGCAACACGAAAGCTTTAAAAAAGGTGGACGTTGAGGCATGAATGTACCTGCTACTCGGTCTGTGGCTTTTCATCAGACTTGGGGATCACAGCGTTGTTTTTTATAGCCATCTTTCTTGTTGCCGGGTTTCAAAAATGGCAAATGATTTTAATTTTCGTGAACGAGATGCTCTCGTGACTCATCGAGTGAGGCTACTGACCAGCCAATCGGTGGCATGCAGTCTGACGACATCACATTTTAGTACCACAGGCAAACAGGTACTAAAAAAGTACCTGGTACCAGGTACTATGACCTAATGGAAAACCCTGAAAACTGTGGCGAACCGTGCCGAGTCAAGCCGAGTAGGTAGTAATGGAAAAGGGCCTCATGTGCATCTTCTATATACAGTGTGGTTTAGCAGCATACATCCCACAAAGAAAAGAGAAACACAATGTAAATTTCTCAGGCCAACACCAAATGCAGCCAATGCAAAGGCTATAAAATCAGTTTGTTTGCACACCTGATTTAAATATTCTCTCTATAGTTCGCGTCTTGAGAAAGGAAGTCTCAGAAATACATATGTAACAGGGTCAGTCACACAAATCTCAGAGCTCCCACCTCTCACATGTAATCTTGTCACTGCGCTATCTTTGTAAACATCTTTGTGCTGTTAGTAAATATGGCGCAATGTCAGCAATGCTTTGTTTTTCAGTCATTTCATATAATATTATACACAAAGTGGTCACCTAAACCTTTTTACTGGACATTTTTATTATATATTTCATTGAATTCTTTGATATTTGATATTCAGGTTGCATCTTATTTAATGTAATACAGTTATAAGTGTCTGGAAAGCAGTTAAAGTCCACTGTTCCCCTTGCCAAGCCTTTCCCTTTCTATCAACTGCTTCTGGGATCGACTCAAAGGCTGTCGTGTTATTTTGCCGACAGACAAACACGATGACAGGAGTCGTCTCTGAAAGCAGCATCAAACACAAACAGGATAAATCTATTTTAAAATCGTCCTATCTTTAGAAGCGGTTCTGGTGATTATTGAAACTGTCTCCTGTTTCGCAGAGGAAGCTTTTTGAGCTGCACTCACTGATTCATCTCACAGCTTCTGTTTACTGCACTCACCCTTCCTCCTGCGCTGCCAGGGGGCTGAGAGACAGCTTGGAGAGGTTCTTGGCATATTCCTCCTCAATCTTTATCCTGAAACACAAACAACAAGATGAGGAACTGTCAGCTGCCTGGCTCAAGGGAGGACGACAGAAACAGCTTCAGTGGAGTGGAAGAAAATACTTTAACATGAACACTTTTCTGACAGGAATCTTAAAAAATCCAAGCAGCGGGCACAGCTCTGACCCTCGTACATCGACACCCCTGCTGAGCTCCTGCTTTGCTTTACAGCAGTTCATTTTCAGAGCGGCTCTTCTCGCCTTCATCGTGAGATTTACTCATTTTCGCCCCGAGCTGCGTTCAGCCCTGGTAGCCGTGTTTGTGCCCTCTGTGACATTCACTACCTCACATTTACTGTCCACACCTGAGTAAATCTGTCACCCAAAGAAGGTCACCAGGCCCGTTCCTTGACTTAATTCTCACAGGCACCGAGCAACCCAGAGAAATGGGAAAAGGTCAGCTCCGAGTGGAAATCTTCCCAAAGGAACTGGGAATCTTGAGTCAATTCTAAGTATATTCACAGGAGATTCCTCATTCACTTCCCACGACGTGAATGGAGTTTTTGTTGGATAAGGTGGAGCTAATTCTATAGGGAGGCGTGAGATCGGATGTAAGAGTTATTTGTGGTGCTTCTGACGTCCTGGTTCTGATTCAGTAGGAGGATTTTTCCCGGATACGAGAAAATTTGGCACACCCTCATATACTCCACCATAAAAGGCATTTTGTTTGTAAAATACCCAGAAATAACAGGAAAAAGCTCGGACTTCTCTTAAGGAAGGTAACACAGACTCTTTGTCTTAATGAAGATATGGATCAGTCGTGCTAATGTGTAACGATGACCTCCCAAAGGCTCATTTTGAGCCCAGAAATATCCTGCTGAGATCTACAGTTCTCTAATAACAGAGTGAAACCACACAGGGGAAAGTCTGGGATCATTTAACCTGCAACTTTACTTTATGTGGATTTAATGTGCTGCACATAATAAAATCATTTTAGGTATACTTTCGTTGAAAAGCTTTCATACGCGTCATCCCAGGCTAAGAGGTTTCCCACTTCTGACAGAGAGCCAAAAAATGTAATGTTTTATGAAAGAGTTTTAGTTTTGTTTAAGTTTTAGATTATTTTTTTTAAAGAGGTTTAGCTTGGTTTCAGCTTATTTTGATTTGGTTTCAGTTTTTAAGGTTTAGTTTACTTTAGTTTCAGTCTTTAATAAGTTTACTTTAGTTTCACTTCATTTTTTGTTCAGTTTCACTTTTAAGGAGGTTTAGTTTCATTTTAGTTTACTTCAGTTTCACTTTTTAAGAGGCGTAGTTTAGTTAGTTTTAGTTTCAGTTTATTTTTTGTTCAGTTTCAGTTTTTAAGAGGTTTAGTTAAGTTTTACTTTTAGCTTTTAAAAAATATTAAGTAGCTCGTACGCTCATGCTATACTTCTTTGAACCACAAGTTCAAACAGAGACTCATTATAGTGTCAAACTTGGTTTAGTTAACTTTTAGTTACTGTAATAACCTTGGCATTACCTCAGCATGTGTACAGAACTCATGTTCCACTCATACTTAGCTGAAGACAACAACATTACACAACAGGTGTGTTTTTTGAAATATGAAACGATCGACTGGATAGGAGTGTGAAGAAACTTGTTCCACAGTGTTTGTTCTTGGTTTAAACCTGGACCGAGGGACCTGTAACAGCAGATGACTGTCCGACACGAGGGATCTAGGTGTGTAATAACACTGAGCCACACCATGGGGAGATTTTTAAGTAATTAATAAAATCCTACATTTGTTTCTGTAGTGAGTGTGAAGCTGGTTAAATTCTGTGAGGACTGGAGTGATGTGTTGCCTACATCCAGCATTTGTCAGGAGTCTTCCTGCCGCGTTTTATACTAACTGCAGATGCGATAATGCTGTATCATTCAGACAAGTATACAGTGAGCTGCAAAACTCTTATTGGGAGGAAACCAGGGTGTGGATAAAGTGTCCAGTTACATTACTGGAAAGCACTGTTCTGTCCTCGGGTGTATTTCTAATCTGTACACAGCAAGACTGAAGAAGACTCCATGCTTCAAGCAGGTTGAAACTGAAATGTTGATCAAACACAAAGAACTCAATGTTTGAGATCTGAACTTTCTCCAGGCTTAGTGATGCAGTTTTTACTGCCCTAATAACCTGTAATCACCGCCTATAGCATACATTCAAAAGGGTGGAACGACCCCTGTTTGTTCAACTTAATTCAATCTAATTTTATTTATTCAGCGCAAAATCACAACAGCAGTCGCCTTAAGAGTGTTTCATATCATAAGGTAAAGACTCTGGAATGATCCAGAAAAAAAACACAACAATCAGACAACCCTCTTTGAGCAAGCACTTGGCGACAGTGGGAAGGAAAAACTCCCTTTTAACAGGAAGAAACCGGTAGAAACAGGCTCAGGGAGGGGTGAGGGCAGGAAGACGTACTGTGGAGGAGAGCCAAAACACATAGTGAGTGTTTAATAGGGTGATAATGACCTACTGGTATGAAAAAGAGGCCAAGTGTGGAATTAATAAAAACAAATGCAAAGACTCAGTGGGTGGATAAGAGTGGGTTCAGATCATCAGACTTTAGATGGATAGTAAATACTAATAAAATCAGTGCAGACTACAAGACAATCGACAATATGACCAGACCTTTCCTTTAATAGCCTTGGTAATCCTTCCATTCATGAGCTTGGTTCATGACACAAAAATGTGGTTTTCCAGCTCCAGCTCTGGGATTATTTCTGACTCCAGAGCAGTTGCGTGTCTCAAATTCTTGTTAGTTAATTAATTCAACCTGCTGACACCAAACTGCTTTTCTCCAGCGGAGCCGAGCCGTTACCTCTCGTGGATAAACTCGGCCATCTCCTTCTGCAGCTGTTTGCCCTTCAGCTGCTTCTGCAGAAGAACCTCGAAGCCCGTCACCGACGTGGTGCCCTGGGGGTCTTTCCTGTCGGCCTGAGGAAGAGGAGCGCATCGTTCAGTCACAGCAACAATGAGTTCACGGACAGACCGTCCACTAACACCTCCTAGTTGTTTACATGCGTGTGGAGGACCGGGGCGGTGTTGTGAGGATGAGATCCCGGTGTTGAGTCACAAACCGTGCTCATGAATGCGTGACTCACACTTGCATGTCAAGGAGGGCATGCGTTGGTGTGCGTGCGTCAGTCACCGGCGGGTGGGTGTGTGTTACATGTGTGTGTGTTACATGCATGCGTTCCTTTTTTTTTTCTTTTTCTGAACACATGAATGTCACACGAACGGTCGGGCCGGGATGCGCGGCGCTCGCATCATTTGTTACGGCAAACGTGGAACAGAAGTGTCAGATTGATGTCGCACAGCAGGTCCGAGCAGCAGGTCAGCTGACAAACAAGACAAAACATCGCAACACGACATGACAGGCCGCAAACGAGGAGCCAAACAGCAGCAGAAGAGGCGGCGGGGGGACGAGGATTGGATTTCAGTCACTTAGACAGGCTGAAGGGTTTTTGTGTACAAATCTAATTAAGGATGGTAATGTTTGGAAAATTGCAGGAGCCACGGGAGAGACGTCATTTGTGTTTGCATGAAAACCGATAACAGGTTTTGTTAAATGAGAAGGAGAGTGCTGGATCGACATATTGACCGTTTTCTGTCAGCGCACATAATTTAATGTGAGCGTTTTGCTTTTATCTGCTTTTAGCAGCAAAGATTTGCTCAAATGGTCAACAAAAGGTGCTGACTGGAATAAAACAAATCCTTTGTTTAATGCTTGGAAATGCTAGTTTATGTGCTAGGTAAGAAAAATGGAAAATCCAACATCACATTTGCATAGAAAACATAATCACTTTACAAGGAGCAGGGAAGAGCTGCATTTTGTCTTTATGATGTATATCCACATTTTCAGGTTTAATGATGGTTAGATTCCAAAATATTCTAGTTCTGGATTCAGACTGGAGCTGTTTGAGTAGAGTAGCATTGATCAGTCAAATAAAAGATTAGCTTAAGATCAAATTCACGTTCTGTGAGGCTGATTTTTCTTCATTAGTGAAAGGTTCTTTTATTTGCTTGTTCAGTCTATACCTATTTTCAGGTCCAGATGCTCGTTAAGTTCCCAAAAATCAAACACCGAGACACCCCTCAGTTAAAAAAACGGTCCAAAATATTTCAGCTCCAATAAAATGATGGGTGTGGCTAAAAAATACTGATTGCTTGTGGTTGCAAATGTGGTTCCCGTCATCAAAGAAACCATTTCCAAGGCAAAGTCAGTACCCAATGGGCAGAGAAAAACACCATCATGTGGCAGGAAGAAGACACCAAAGATGGGTCAGAGAACATCTAAGATGATCCATCCACAGCACATTAATATCTCACTGTTTATAGCATTATTGTGGCTCCTGGTGTATGAGCGTCTACCAGAGGTCTTTAACTTAGGCACCAGCAACCTTATGGCACTTTTCTAATGAGCCTATAGGACAAGGTCATATGTTATGTGAAGTCTGGTTCTAAAGCCTCAATCAGAGTGTTTCACCAAACCGAGTGTCTCTGAGTGTTTTTAAATGAGACGTAATGAGTGAAGTGTGGATCTGACAGTGAAACCTCACGCTCCTTTCCTGATGACTTGTAAGTGAATATCTCAGATCATCCTCCTCTCTGATGCTCATGATGACCATAATTTACAGAATGGGCTTCATTTGTTGTTCAGTATGACATCAAACTCATCGGGAAAGTGTTTACCGAGCATCGAAATCGAAGGCCGTTTTCCTGAAGACTTTTATACAACCAGAAGACTGCAGGAGGTGCCCCCTGCTGGCCACTACAAAGAATGCAGTTTTAAGGCACTTTTACGTTGGCTTCGTTCTTGGCACCTTTCTTGTATATAAATAGATACATTAATGCTTAAACATTTGTTAAAATGGACTTCTAGAATTAAACGGTGTTTACGTTTTAATCTATGAAGACAAAGCCAAAGAGAGGATTGTTAAAAAAAGCTAAAAACAGCTGCTGCACTTCACAAAGGTTTCCGCCTCTAACACTGCTGATGCTGTCACAGGAGATGCAAAAATAAAGCCCAGGAGCGAGTCAGGACTCTGCTGCATCTCCGTGTTTTTGAGGAACTCACCCAGAAGTAATCGCAGTAGCTCCATTCGTTGGGCTTGAGGAGCTGCTGCTCCGGACCTTCTCCAGGCAGAGGAAAAGTCACGCAGTTTATCTGAAGTAAGAAACGAGAGGAGACAGAAAGGTGACGAGTTATGACCAACTGAAACCGAGCTGCTAAAGTGCTGCGGGAAGGAAACTAAATGTGGAAGCAAGCAAGGTTAGAGTTTTATCTGGATCATGCGCATGGCAGGAAAAAGGTCAGGCGTGAGTAAACGTATGTGGCGATGAGGAAAGTGACCCAGGGAGGAGAGAGAGAAAGACTATCACCGAAAACAAAGAGAAAGCTTTTCTTCTGTATAGCTCAAATCGAACAAATTAACTTTGTAAACTTGACAATATGTAGTGTGAGAGATAAACACACCCAACACTCAGCCTGAATACAGACTCCATGGTCCACAGCGTCTTCAATTACTCTCTGAGCTGCAATTATGTAATGTTCACCATCTGTGAGTCCTCCCTCCTGGCACTGCAAGATACCCTCTGTGCCATGTCAACCGCTGCTGCAAACTGCATGGGCATCCAGGCAGGCTGCTTCATCCACAAACGCACAAAAACACACACTGACTCACAGTGTTTACAGCATGAGTTCACCACTGTACTGCTGTCACACAGGCTGGAGAGAAACAACATCTACCAGCTGCTTCTTTCTTTTCATTCCAGCATGTGAAAGAAAAAGGCAGGACAGGGCTCGTTTTAAGCAACACGATATCAGTCATGTGCATCCAGGTTTACCTCTCCAGCTGGTGAGCGATGCTTCAGGATTAAAGTTTGGGGTAGATTCAAAGCCATGGAAGATTTATACACAGCATAGTCTGTGTAGTACCTATCAAACTAAATATAAAGCATCAAGCAGAATGTTCAAAAACAAAGCGGTACTTTTGCTATTATTGTGTGGGTGGAGCTCAAACCTGATTTGCTATCAGATCTGCAGAAGCCTCTAAACATGAGTGGTTTATCTTTCACAGTTAAACCTGTGTTTTTCATACATTTAGTGCTTCTCTAGTGCCAGTGTTTTAATGCAGCCTATACCAGAATCAGGAGTGCTGCAGCTCACTTAAAAAACAGAAAATCCCATGAGGCCAACATCATCTTAAAACTTCACTCTACTCAAAATGCAAGAGAAAGTGATGTATATCCTTGAAATTTTTATTCAAAAAAACATAACAAAGGTTGTTGGTTATAAATTGCTAATGCTACACAGCCATAAGACACAAAATAAACTTAGGTCAGAGTAATGAGTAGTATTACAACCAACCAAATCTTTAATTTACTTTTTAAAGTAAATGTATTAAGTAAATTCTTTTAAAGTAAACTACAGCCCACCTGCAGGACCTTCATGGCCGAAGAGGGTCCCAGCCCACACTTTGGGAATCACTGTTTTAATGGGTCGAAATGTAAGTTAAAAGATGGTTTAATCTAAGAGCATCCAGACAGCACAATAGATGGCCAGTTTAGCATACCTTGGATAATTCACCTTTCTTAAATTTTGCATAACCAAAATGTACAAAATGGACTAGCAGATTGTCGTGGTTACTTGTAGCTTGCAAGAAAAATGGCGACTTGATTTGCCTGCAAATGTTTATTAACTAGTGGCAATAATGCGAAATGTTCAGCCCCAGTGCAGCAGCAAAAACATTTCAAAATGCACAACGTCTGCACACAGTCTCCATTTCTGTTCTCTGTCATATTTTCCACAGCTTCATTAGTACTCAGAGAGTGGCTCCCAAGTGTTTGTAGACAAGTCAGTGTGTTCCTGGGAAACTACGGTCGACTTTGGCCGTATCTACTACCAAGTAAAGCAATCACGTGGAGGTGTTTGACATCTAGTTGGGGAATCTCTGAGCAATATTAGCTAGCATCAACATATAAATGTGGCCTGTTAATCATTAACATCAACAACATCACCAACGACGCATTCTCCAACGCAAATAAAAACTTAATTGCTAGCAGAAAAGCAAGCTAAGATTAGCCAGCTAACTGTTACATTAGGTAAACAGTCATTCTTTTCAGTTGGCAGGTGAGGTAACATTAGCCACATTATTGGGATATTCAGTTTATCTAGCCATCTTGTCTCAAGGTTGGTTTTGACACCTAAAACCAAGAAGTTTTTCTTGCTAATGTTAGGGAACGCCAGGCTAGTAGGCAAGCTAATGTTAGCTTGTCTACTAGCATGACCAAATTGCTAAGATGGTTATAATTTTCAAATTTTCATTTCATACAGTCAAAGTTATGTAAAGTAATGTGACGTTTAAAGCCACCAAAGTACTCTATATGGAAATTCTTAAAAAGAGTGTCACAGTGTAAGTATTCATTTAGAGTCTATATTTATTTATGCCAGGCATTATAAAATGTAATATGTACCCATTTTTAAAGCAGCTCTGTTTTTGGCTTCTGTCATTTCTATCTTTCACTTGAAAACGGTTTAGCAACAAAATATATATATATATATATATATATATATATATATATATATATATATATATATATATATATATATACACTTT
>VUQG01029593.1:77589-92558 GCA_015106755.1 Etia nguti | reverse complement strand
GATGAGCACAGTCTCTTTATTTAAAGAGACAGCCTCCGAAGCTGCATGTTTATGTATCTGTTGTCCTAAAACGCGTGTCAAGCAACTCCATCTTATCTTCTGCCCGTTGGATGCTGTGCTGTTATTTCTCCCTGCCTGCTCGGACCAGCTGCTCAGATCCCCGGTTTCCTGTCCAGAGGTTAAAGTCGACATCCGGGCGGCTCAGATCTGAACCGGGCCTTCACTAAACGTCTTTCTCTCTGAGGAGGTATCGCGCTTGTCTGGTTAAACGCTGACAAACTCCCCTGCAGCTGACTATCTCCCCGGTTGTTCTTCCTCTAAGTGTGTTTGGGCCACATGCCAGCACAAAGAAGCAAACCATCTGCTATGTGCAAAGATGTCGTTAGCGAGGATGCTGGCAGCGATGGAACATAATAAGCCACTCATTAAGAAAGTGCAGGATTTCCTCTCGTAGTGTTGGATGAGCTTCATGATAATGTAGCAGAGAAATGTATTACGAGGGATTTGTCAAAGGTTTTTTAAGAGCCTTTAGGGAAAACGAGTCTCTGGAAAAATGATTAGGTTTGTGTCACATTTAGCTGAAGGAATCTGGTCTTAGCATAATAAGCAGATTAGCACTGATTATGAATGATTGCCAAAAGGCTTAATCTGTCTGACTGGATAAATGCTGAAAAATTAAGTTATAACCTGTAGCTCCAAATGCAAATAACCCTAGTGATGGAAGGAGTTTACGCACCGAGATGACACTCCTCAGCTTGTTTTTGTCTCTCTTGGTCATTCCTAATCATACAAACTTCCTTTCTCATTCCTTAAGCGCCTATTTTCTGCTCTAGGTGCTCTTATTTTGTTTTCCGTGTGATTGTGCCTTTTGGAATGCTGTCTAAAAATGGATGACTAGGATGATGAAGGCCAAGTTTTACCATATGGTGAGGAGTTCTGTCGTGCCAGCGGTCTCTGTGGGGCTTCAGCTGACGAGGACGGACGTCGCCATGTTGTTTCTGGAACGATATAAACAACAGGAAGGAGGACAGCGTGGAATGAAGACAAAACAAAGACAAAAAAACAAACTTGCTTTAATGTGAATGTGCGGGGCAGCTTCTTAGTCACTGTTTCGCACTTGTTCAAGATTAAGGACGGAAACAGCTTTCTAGAGATTTCAGGTGTATAAATACGAAGCACAACAGAGCACAGAAAGTCAAAAATAGTTCAGCTCAGCTTAGATCAGACTGAAGCAGAGGAGGCCTTATTTGTTGGTTTCAAATTCACTAATGGTAACTCTGGAAAATCTCGACAATCAGAAGATCCCCCTGTGAGCGAGCGTTTGATGACAGTGGGGAGAAAAAACTCCCTTTTAACAGGAAGAGACCTCCAACAGGCTCAGAGAGGGGAAGCCATCTACTGAGACCAGCTGGAAGATGAGAAGAAGGGGAAGAGAGAAAAGAGCAGCAGAGAAAGCCAAGGACAACACAAACTGTGGAAGAGAGTAGAAAGTGAAAAGAAGTCCTGCAGCATGACTGAGGAATGGTTCAGAGTCACATGATCCAGCTCCAACTATCAGCTTTACCAAAAAAGAACGTTTGAAGCCTCATAATAAAAGTAGACAGGGTGTCTGCCTCCCACTTTTAGAAACTCCACAATAACAAGTAAGCCTGCAGTCTGAGAGTGAGGTGCTCTGTTACAATAATATGATACCATGAGAGATGATTGGAGGCTGATCAGGATGTTGCACGAGGAAAGCGGGGTTTTAAATTAAATTCTGCATTTCAGAGGCAGCCAACGAAGAATCATCCACTCAGTGTGCCAGCACAAAAGATTTTTTTAATGTCATGGTGACTTTGTCAGCAGACGTTGAATTAATCCACAGTTTCTTCTGCTGCAGGAGTGCATGAAGACTCCACCAAGCAGCAGGTTATATGATTGGTTTGTTCTGTTTGTTAGAAGGATTACTAGAGACGCTGTGGAGTTATGGATTACAAGTAATTAACTCTCAAACCATTTTTTCATTCTTTTCTACAGCGGCAAAGGACAAAATTAGATTGTTCATCTTCACAAATATAAAACTGAAATGAAAAAACAGGGAAACATTGTCTTGAATTTGTCCAAAGAATATCACAAACTAATTCAGATCTTTCTGCATCCAGAGCTTGAATCATCCACAGAGGGAAGTTTCACTCTTGGCCGAGTCTCTGACTGATTTTGTTTTTGTTCTTGTGGCAAACAGCAAAACAGTTGGGCTCAGGACTGCAGGTCTGTGTGACCAAACCAGCCCAACGGCCAATAAAAATGTATGTACAGAGGGCGTGTTTGTGTGTGTGTGTGTGTGTGTGTGTGTGTGTGTGTACAAGTTGGTGTAGAAATAATGTGGTAAGATTTAAATATTAAAATTTTATTTGAAAATGTGGATTCTTGTTTGATTGTTTTTATGACAGTTTATCTGTTTTTTTTCCTTTTTGATTTTTTAGACCTCATCTCAGCACAGAAAAGTTGTTTAGTACCTTAAAGTGTTTTTTCAGACATTAGAGAAGTGATTGCAGATAAGGGAAAGAGGATAAAGGAGAAGTGTTTGTTTCCTGAAAAAAATAGACTGTACTCATCCATGTATGCAATCCTTTTAGGTGCAAAATGCCATTCTGGATAAATTTCAACTTGCTTCCTGTAGTTCAGCCATTTATCGTGCATCAATCATTCCACTTAGCAGAGCAGGAAGTCCTTTACGCTGCAGTAACTGTGGGTGAATTAGTGTCGGTCCTTATGTGCAATCAAGCAGCTTCTTCTAAGAGAAACACTAAAGTGTGGATTAGGAGTGATATTCAGCAGCGATGTTACTGTTGTGGCAAGAAAGCTACACACAAATGTCCAAATAGGCATGAAAAGCTTAAAGTCAAGAACTTCTAAAATCTGTTATTGTAATGTGGACATTTTAACTCATAAACAAAGTCACTGGATGTCACATTGCATAATTTGTTTATTTATTAATTAATACTTAAATTACACCTACTAATTTAGGTAGACACCGAAGAACAATATTTTGGTTTTGTCCGTGTTTTACTGGTGATTTTTTAGAGCAATGCTCCTGCTGTTTCTAGTCTGAGTGACTGTGAGCATGTAAGTAAGTAAGTAAGTAAAGTTTATTTATTAAGCGCTTTTCACAGACAGACAGTCACAAAGCGCTGTACACAAAGATTAAAATAAACAGTACAATCAATAGACATTATACACAATGTAAAAGGTTAAATGTAAATAATGTAAAAGAATATAAAATACGTAGATCAACAAAAGGCTTGTTTGAACAGAAAAGTTTTTAACTGCTTTTTAAAAGAATCCACAGAGTCAAGCAAACGTAATTGTGGTGGAAGACTGTTCCACAGCCTTGGTGCAATGGACTGAAAGGCTCTGTCCCCTTTTGTCTTCAGTCGTGTACGGGGAACAACCAACAGACTCTGAGTCTGTGAGCGGAGACGGCGAGCAGCAGTGTATTTTATAAGAAGCTTGGATATATACTCTGGGGCCTGGCCATTTAGTGCTCTGTATGTTAAAACAATTATTTTAAAGCGAATTCTAAACTCTATTGGGAGCCAATGTAGAGAATATAAGATGGGAGTAATGTGAGCACGCTTGCTAGAACGAGTGAAATTATGGGGAACTCCACAAGTATAGTGAATGTTTTCTTTTTATATCAGTGTTTATTAAATATTTATTAAATAATTATTAAATAATTATGTGTTTTTAAAGGTCTTAGTAAATGCAATTTTATGTCTTCCTGCTATACACAGGTTGCCCTTTGGTGCTGGCACCTCGATGCCAAGAAATGATTCCGTTTTAGAGACCTGCAGAGTTCTCGATACGTAGGTGAAGGGTGGCAGTGATATAGGCTGTAGTTTTAAGCTGGTTAAGTTTAAATACTATGTGAGGTTTGGGCACTAGGACGTACAGGGTTAGGTTTAGGCTCTGAAAGCTCGTTGGTTTTAGGGAATAAAACCTTCTCAGTTAGGCCTCAGTTAGACAGAACAAGAGACTGGTCAACAACCTCCTTCCGGTTGCTACTTGAAATCGTATCCCCCAAACGGTTGGTGAGTGGTCGTTTGAGTTTGCTGGGTGAAATCAGCTGCAAAGAGGGTGTTGCATCAAAAACCTCACTGTGATTGCTTTGGTTGATAGCAGATTGCCGCAGTCGCTCGTAGTTTGCGTAGAAGATGCCAACTTGTCTACAAACACTTGCAGGTGTGTTTGCAAAGTTCTGTCTTTGGAACATCCTGGCTGCAGGAGTACCCTCTTTGTGCTAGCACAAGTTTACCTTGTACTAGCAACTTCCAGCAACCACTGACCAGCAGGCGAACACATATTATCCAGCGGGACCTTTGGTTTCCAGTTGGTTGCTGACCTGTTTCTAGCAATCCTTTTCACAACTACCATCAACCTTCAGCAACTATTTACCAACTGGTGGGAGAATACGACATAATCGTAAACGGAGAACATTCAAGTTCAAAGAAAAGGTCGTGTGTCACTGGTGCATCCATGTTTGAAAAGGCTTTTACTTTGAAGGCAACCATTCTCTTTTTACAATTAGTTGGCAAATGTTTGCTAACAGGTTGGAATCTTTCATGCAAATTATCGGTTAGTGCAACTGGTGCTTGCTAGATGGTCGCCAACCAATCTCTAGGCCAGAGTGACTGAAGCCTAAGGTTTATGCTTTAAAAACTGCTTGGTTAGGTTTAGGAATAAAAACCATTTTGGTGAGGTTAACACACTATAAACTAATTGGTTAAATTTAAGCACTGAAAAACGTCTGAATTTAGAAAAACATTGTTGTTTGGGTAAAACACATTCCTTCCGACCCGTAACCTTGAAGAAATGCCGTATTCCAGTGCTTCAAACTCAGCCACGAAACAACACCTTTGGTGTAACTGAGCCTTGTCTATCCAACAAAATGGTAAAATGATGCCTTGGCCTCGTGCTGTTCATTAATATCAGCCCATGAAGACATGCACCTGCCACTTTGAGCTCTCTGTTAACATGTTAATCTTGGCCTGGTATTACCCTCTCTCCCACATGACATGAACATGGCAAGAGGTTAATGTACATAAATGCTTTTTTCATGCTTTATAGATAAGCTGGAAACACAAAACAATTCTCCTGTATCACTAAATATCTTTAACGGTTAAACAGTGTTCATTGGTAGGAGGCATATTGCTTCATCAGCTGACTGTATACTGTTAGTTAGTTCTTTAGCACCAAAGGTTTTCATGCACAATAACAAAGCCTCAGCTCCTCCCTGTGAATCTTTTTCATCATTCCAAATCCCACTCTCATATTTGCAGCTCCAAAGGGATTAAGTGGAAAGATTTCAGCTGATCCTCCTTTGTGCACCTCCTCTATTACAGTAAATGACACCGACTGAAAACAACAAGCAGCCTCCTAATAAACACAACGATGTACGCTGGCATCCTGGTGGCAGCTTTTTTGAAGCTTTATATTCAGAAGTGAAACAACAGCAAACTAACAAATGAAAAGAGGCTGCTGCTGCACATGGCTTCTGAATGTAAAAATAGCTTTTGGGTAATTTTTTTTCAGCTGTGTGTGTCTGTTTGTGTGTTCGTGTTTGAGCCAAAGAGCAATCGTTGCCAGAGTTGCTGTGGGAGCAGCCTCAGTTTGTCCCATGGGAGCCCGTCCTATCCCCCTGGATTCCTTTCCAAATGAAGTGTAAAACACACACGCACCGGAGCAGATGTTTGTGAAAGGTCACCTGCCTTCGAGCTTCTGTATTAGTACGACTCCTCAGCGGTGGGAACAGAAGACAAACAGCGGAAACATCCCCGTACTTCTGAATCCACAGATCTCACTGCTGAGATACTGTTCGGCCTCGAGTGCCACACGTTTAAGATAATCAGATTAAAGTGGATCGAATCGGCAGGCCTTTCTCCACATGAACAGGCTGCTGAGAAACAATGATGGGGAGGAATGATAATGAGGCCTCTCACAGTTCACAGTGTTAAAGTGCTGAGAGCTCAATGCTGAGATATATAAATTAAACCAGATCTGCTGGAATCAGCACATTGGAGGTGTAGATTTGCTGTAACGCTCAAAGGCAATAAACAGTACAGTTTGATTGTTTAAGCTGATTTTCAGTGTGTGCAACCAAAGAATGTTAATCTTCGGTCTGTTTTGGATTCAGATGGAACGTTTTGTTCCTGGGTATCCATTCCTTTGCACAAAGATATGACTGTGTTTAACAAAAAAAAAGGAAAAATCATCATGGATATGCAGGACAATTAATTTAGTCAGCAAGCACTTTTGTGTAGAAGTCTCTGTGATGATGGAGGGCCAAAACCGCAAAAACAAAAGGAGTTTAATGTCTTAATAAAAACAAAAAAATGTCACGAAGCGCAAGTAAATGTTTCTCATATGGTTTCAATTTTCAGTTGTTAAATATAATAATAATAATGGTCCTGGTGTTGTGTTTATCATTAATTATATTCAGTTTGAGTCTTAGTTTGATTCATCTTTAGTTTGTCACCCTTGTGTGTTTCCTGCCTGTTTATCCTCAGTTACATGTACTGTTCGTTTTGACCTTTCGGTTTAGTCTTTAGGTTTTATAGTTACAGTTTCCCTCATGTTCCTGTCTCTGTCGGGTCTTCCTGTATGTTGTTTTATATTCTTTTATTTTGGTAGCCTTTGTCCACAGTCTCGTTTCCCTGATTGTTTGCACCTGTGTTTTCTCTACAGCTGTGTTCACCTTCCCAGAGTGTCTGTGTGTGTTTGTGCTCTCAGCTTGTTTCTGCTCGACATACTGTTCGCTGTGTTTTCTGTTATCTCCTGTGGTTCCTGAATTCCTGTTATTTTCCCCAGTGTTTCTTCTGCTTAACCATGGACTTGTTCTTTAGTTACCTTTTGCACTCCTGTTACACCTACAATAAAGAGTCATCTTTATTTTGATCCTTGCCTGCTAACGAGCCTGCTTTGGTGTCCTCATTCCTCCTTTAACCATAAAAAGCTTTGCAATTAAAACCAAGCAGCTACTGCCAAGGCTGAAAATTTGATTTATAACTAATGTTTGGATTCCAAAAACTGGATTTCCCTCAATGGTCATTTCAGTCTGGATACACAAGTGAGTCAGTCTCCACAGACTCCTGTGTTAATGTCCAAATTTACATCAGAAATAAACAAGTTTTCAATTTGCTACAAAAACACAGTTTTGGTCTCTTTGGCTAATTTCTTCCTCCATGATGACTCTACAGAAGGGTATTTTTTTTATATTGATTACCAAGTTGGATTTTGTTAAGGCTTAAAGGTAGGGGTGTGGCTGCTTTGACCTACATGTGCTCCAACACAGGAAGCTGGAAATTATCTGTTAGGCCTCACTTAACTGGAAACCAGTTGGCAACCATCTTACAACAACTGGTTGCAAGGGAAAAATGTGTTTTCCGTGGCTGGTTGGCAGTGCTGCACCGAAAACATTTAGTTGGTAGCAGGTTGCCATAGTCGCCCTAGTCACTATGGCAACCTACTAGCAACTAAAGCAATTGCAAGGAGGTTTATGATGCAGAACTCTTTGTATAATTGATTTCAGCCAGCAACTTCCAGAAATCACTTGTCAACTGGTTGGGAAAACACATTTTTCTCTAGCAACCTCTGTTCGATAGGTCATCGACTAGTTTCTAAAACTGTGGGACTGAAGCCCAAGGCTCTACCTCGACTAGCTGGAGTCACTGAATTGGGCATTTACTACGTTTATGCTGTTGGTTTTCTTATGAAGCATTTTTTATGGAATTATCTGAAAAATAGGATGCAAATGGGTTGATGCCATTGTGGCTACATCCAACACGTACATTTAGTGTGTGATTACAACTGCTTTCCACATGTTAGGGAGACAGAGGAACCATCATTTAACTGCTATATCTAATCTCAGGCTGGTGTTTTATTCATTGCTCTATCTGTACCTTTACTGGAGCTGTTGACGTAATACCGTAGTCCCTCAGGTGTAATGTAGCTGCTCCATCCCGGGGGAAGAGGCCGCCTGTCAGTCTCCTCTGTGGGTGTGGCAGAGCTCTCGGCGGCTGGTTTCTGTCACAGAACAAATTCCCAGTTTACTACAACATAAACCCAGCATGTGTCCAGGTGTTTCTGCATGAAAATATTACAATAAATGATTTTAATATGGATGTACAGCCTCCAGGAGACAACGTACTGCTGTGTTTGACCTTTTAGACAACCTTAACTCCTGTTGGTTAGCTCCACAATATTTTTAATTAGCCAGTTTGTCTCCTAATTTCCTATCAAGCTGCACAGTGCACATTTGGCTGATTAATCCCAGACACACGCAGCTGAAAGCTAGTTTGGTTTAATAATGTGGCCATTAACTGCTGGGGATCCCGAAGGCTGTGCAAATAGATAGCTGAGTTTACCCCGAGTGAGGGAAGATTGAGTAAAAGCGTTTGTAATGTGATGCTGCTGCGTCATTAAAGTTTATATCACGTTACCGCCTCTACACAAGCTTGCATACACAGTAAATGTAAGGAGTCATGACAGCCTCTGGGATAAGTAATGTTATTATCATCGTATTCCCATTCGGCTTTTCAGCGCTTCCCACTTGCTAAATAATGGTGTTATTCATGTGGTGAAATATGAGCCACTGAATGGATAAATAATGATAAATGCTCGCTCCACCTTATCAGCAATCCCCAGGAGCCTCCGTCATGCTGGAGCCATTTTATTTGGGCTGCACTCGGAGCGCGCAAGGCCAGAAATTACTGCAGCGTGCTTTACAAGGGAAAAGTCGTTTTTAATCTGCAGGGATCGCCGCCGCCCAGCTGTTCATTTTCAGACGCAGGCGAGCGTGACCCGTACAGATCTGTCTGCTGAGTCTGACAGAGGCTCTGCTGAACTCCAGGACGGTGCACTCCAATCAGACATCTGAGGGGAGGTGGGCGGATGCGACGGGACAGATATATAAATGGGAAGATTATAAGCGGAGTAATAAAGGAGCTGTATCGTGTTTCTTTGCTCGGATGGGTAGCAGGGCAGGGTGGGTGGATAAAGTCGATTGATGTGCAACATTAAAAGGGTCTCATTGGCTCTTTTCTATCTCCGCTTCTGATGTCGGTGTGCTGTGAGAGCCGCAGATAGCTTCAGCTGTGGATCTCTGCAGTGTGTTAGCTGCTGAACTCACAGCGAGGGGATGTTTACTGCACGGACAAGATAGGTGACATCCTCTCCTGACAGTGAACCATCACCTATGCGATGCCCCAGCAAGTCCTTTTTGCACCAAGCATTAAATTATACCTGTTAAAATTCAACAATTACTGGGGCATTAATTATGAGAGAGAAAGTTGGATGGTGTCGTTATTGAGTGTGATGCATATGGTTCCAACTTTCCTTTATGAGGAACCCAGATGTTCTGTGCACATCTGCAGTACTGTAGCATATAGAGCATGCTCATTAGTGTCCTATTTGAGACTGACTGAGCCAGCTGCCTTCCTGCTGCTGCTATAAGCAAAGCTTTGTGTGTCGTCTCTCATTAAAATAAGTAGAAAACAGAGAGAATAAATAATATTTTGAAAAAGCAGCAGTGGCATGTTTTAAAGTGGACTGTGTTCCTATTGCAGGGGCGTCAACACAAAGAGTGATGATGGAAAGCTGTAGAAGTAAACACTGGCTGGTATTGAGTTACACTTTTACCAGCTTTAAGGTGAAGCGACTGAAGCGTTTACCAATGCGAACAAAGAACAACACTGAGTTTATCAAGCGTTTGCCACAATGAGACAATGCACATCACTTTGGTTCCTACAACAAGTTTTAAGTTCCCACCACAGGAAGAAACATAAAGGTCACGGAAAAAGCAAAAGCAGCTCATTATTTAAAAGAAACCAACACAATGCTCAGTGTCCAGAGCTCCCAAGTCAAACCCAGTCCCCATCAGTACAGATTCAACTCTGTTAGCACATGTAACCCTCCATTTGCTTTAATGGAGGGTTACATAGGTGCTGCAGTTTATTTGTTATTAAATATTTCTGTAAAAATCAGCGTGCCATATTTACTGCACTGCCCAAAAATTGTAGTTGTGAGGAGGTCAGGGTTGATGGGTGGGCCAAAAAAGAAAATATACGAAAAGGAAAAAGACTTCTACATGGAAAGCTTTTGATATCGTCTTTGATTATTATTTTAATTACAGTGACAAAGGGCCGCCAGTATTAAAAAATCCATTTTGTTAACTGCTTATCCAGTTCAGGGTGAGCTGGAGCCCATCCTGGATGTCACCAGGCGAGAGGCGAGGGACACTCCGGACAGACTGCCAATCTGTCACAAATCTAACACAGAGACAGACGACCATTTACACTCACACTGAGTCCTGCAGCCAACTGAAAATCATCATTAACCTAACATACATCTCTTTGGACTGTGGGA
The DNA here is from genome assembly GCA_015106755.1 of Etia nguti. Classification (NCBI taxonomy): domain Eukaryota; kingdom Metazoa; phylum Chordata; class Actinopteri; order Cichliformes; family Cichlidae; genus Etia; species Etia nguti. The sequence continues at coordinate 82,157 of VUQG01029593.1, read as the reverse complement.
AAAAGCTGGAGTACTCGTAGAGAACGCTGCATAGAAAGATCCTGGAGGACTGGTGGAAGTGGACCCAGACCTTCCTCCTGTGAAGCAACTGGACCCGGTGGACCACTGGTTTTCAAATTTTGGTGCCCAAGGCAGGCCAAAAAGCAGGTCAAGCCTTCAAAGCACACTTATTCATATTTACAGACCCCTTCATGGCAACTGGAGTGATTTCAACCATGACTTTTAATTGTTTTCTCAGATGAAGGCACTTTTGAGCATGACACCTACAGTTATTTCACACAGAAATTGTACTCCTCCCAGACATTTTCATGTAGTCATATGCCCTTACTGTCTCTGGCGAAGATCCTGAGCTCTTACATTAGGTAACCCCTCTCTCAGGAGGGATGTTTGGCTTCTGCGTGGCTCTTTAGTTTCCTGGCTATCATTAGTAAACCTCATCAAAAACAAATGACACACTTAGTCTGAAGGCCACTGACATCCCCTCGTCCAGCTGAAGTCATAAACAAAATATAGTTTTCAGCAGGGATCTGTTTTACCTCTCACAAATGTGATCCTGTGTACTAATACAGTCTTTTTAGATTTCATTCATCATTTAAGTGCACTTATGATAATAATAATAATGTTTAGTGGTCTCCTGGCATGCTTGAACGTAACTCAGTGCACACTGTGGTTATACAGAGAAAAACATCCACAGGCAAATAATATACCAACTTCAATCCAGACGGTGGCTGTTTTGTAAAAAAAATGATGTAATAACACAACTGTCATCCTCTCAAGACTAATCTCCCTAATTTTAACGTGTCTTTAGATAGCGGTGAAAACAAAGTGAAGGAAAAGTTCCCAATTTTTGATGGAAGCACAGCTCCAGGGAACTCTTTATCTTGTTCATCACAGAGGTGCTGGCAGGGCTGTGGCCTCCCGTTAAACAACAGGAAAGAAGACGTTTTCTTGCTTAAAGAAAGAAAGAAGAAATCAGCCTTTCAGCAGACTGAGTAGTGCATCTATGAGATAATTTCCAGGCCCTCCTCTTTTTTCTTCCTTTCTTTTTCTAAACCAGCGTCCTGTGTGGAGTGGTTGTACATCCTTCCCCGAGGCTTCCTCTTGTTTTTAAAATTGCTTCTGTTTGAAAATCTGAGCAGCTGCCTCGGGGCACAGAAACAAACCGTGTGAGAAATTGTGCTTTTAGATGTTGTCGGAGCGGTCTAAAATTATACACTGGTGCTTTTCTCTTTTTGATATTTTAAGATTGCTTTAAAACCGCATTCAGATTAAGAGCCTCGAATAGATTTGAGATTACTTTGACTTCTCAGTGAAGCGATGTCCCAATTTGAAGTTATTTCCACCCATATTTTCTGTGGAAGACCTTCATTTACTGCTGCTCACAGTCTGTTTCTTTTTGTACTTCATGCAGTTTAAAATGAATCCTTTTGTTTGGTGTTAAGTGTTTTAAATGTTATTATGGAGCATATAATAAAGTTAAGGCCCCTTAATCTGGTTTCCTTTGTAGTAAAAGATCTCAGTGCTTACGCTCTCTCCCCGTCAGCCCTCATCAACCAGGAGAAGCTCAGGGAAAGCAGCGAGAGGTCTGACACAGCCTGTCTTGTTAGTTTCTGCCTTTTCAGAGAAAACCGCCCTAACGCAAGTGGAGGGTAACATTAAGAGCAGAACCCCAGAGGATTGTGGGATTGGGCTGAGATATCTTACAGATCTGTATGTTTTTTTTTAAGCTCAGATATCATTGGGCTGCACTTTTCACTGCCAGCCAGAGGACGTGTGAAAACAATGCGATAAGCAAATCAGCGGCTGATAAGAATCTAATGATAAGGGTTTATCTTCACACCTGAGGGCCAAAACAATGTAGGCATCCTTCAGTTCTGGTTACCTGTATGATCATAAAATTGAGAGATTTATAATGTTTTCAGTGAGAACTTCAACAAATGCAGGAACTGTTTGATATTCATTTAGTAAGCAAAGTGTGCACAGGTTACTTTTACCTGTAAATCAATCAGTCATGCTGGGATAACAACATGCAGTAAAGGTCCAGCTGGAGGGAGATTTAATAGAAAACGTGCTGCTGCTCAGCATGACACTGGGTCACTCCAACCAGTGATCCACAGTCCTACCATGAAAAGTCCCAAACTTGCAGACAGTGCTCTTACAGGTAAGATAACCAATCTTTGTGGCTGATATTTTTAAACTCTAAAAATCAGCGGACTCACAATAACAAGAAAGGACTGGCTGCGGTACATGCGTTGGCAGGCGACATGAAAAAAATAAAATGCAAAGATATTTGTCCCTCAAGTTCTTTGCCTCACACCTGTTCTGATAATTTCAGCGATCTCCCTCCAGGAATTTGCTGACATTTGTGAGCCTTTATATTGATGCAACGATTATTATTCCTTCAACTGTGGCAATAATTGTTATTCTCTCAGTGATAAATTCCAAAACTGTGACGCAGAAGTAGCCGGAAATGCACAGGAGGAATCGACGGTGCTGAACAGGCCAGTCACAATAATTGCAGGCTTCTCAGGAGGTGCACATCAGGTTGTGTTGCACATTACGATGTAGATTTCCTGCTGAAGCTTAAATTGGGCATGAGGACGAACGCAGCAACCTCCAACAACCACTCACCCACCCTAACAGACCTGTGTGACTGCAGCCTAGCTCACACAAAGTACGTTTCATTGCCAAAACCTAACAGCAGCTTTAAATGCTAATAACATGAAGTATTCTTTAAGCCTTTCATGCATGAATTGTGACCTCAACCAGGATTTTTTTCTTAAGTATTTTTATTCATCTTTAGGCATGAAAAAAAGATTTTTGAACTTCATTTTTTTAAACATGTACTTTTCAAAGAGTTTTTTTTACATTTCCACTTAGGTGGACAACATCACCTTTGGAGTTGTTGGCAGGGTATGGAGTGACACATCAGTGTCCAATGTGGTGGTTTATGTGCAAGTATACCATCAACACTGACACAAATACAAGAAAACAGCCTTTGAATAACTGTCCACTGTTGTGACCACTATGCGTGAAAGCGTTAAAAAATGAGTGATGAAATCATTGACTCCACAGGCCTCCAGTCCAGATTTTTTAGTTTTCCTCTAAAAGTGGAAAATATTAATTTTGTGTACATGGAAGTTGGTCAGTATCCCACATATGAGACCTGTTAGAATAAAAATGTTTCATGTTTCAAGATTCATTTTCAGAAAAATAGAAAAAGATTAAAAGTCATGAATATTTTATAAACTGTCAGGAGACTGTGTTGGCCTCCCCAGTATGCTCTTAAACCAAAGTATCCATAGCAACAAAATGTGTTTCCTAAGAAAATTAAGCTTTACACCCTTTGTTTACACTTTTTTTTACAGGAACTATGAATATTCACCTTAACTTAAATAAATTTCCTTAGAATCATAAAGATTTGCTGCATGTCTCCATTTCTGATTCATTTAGATGCAAAAAAGCTCAACTAAATACAAGGTTTCACACAGCTAGAGTATCTCCTTTTAATAATTAGAGTCCATTTGATGCTACTCCCTTCTTTTTTTAATCACATAAGGCAATTAAAATAAAGTTCCTACCATGGTGTTAAGCTGAGTAGCAGTCAGTCATCCAGCCAGTGGAAATGAAGAGACTGAAAGGATTATTAGAGCTCATTACTGTCCAAAATGATCCAACGTCTCTCCAGGGTCACAGCTCAAGACACAGAGGGAGCAGAGACACTAAATATCTTTTTCATTGAGAGGCTTTTTCCTGCTTGTACCAAATGAAAGGCCTGGCAGAGAGGCATGCTTTGGTTGTGATCAATGCAGGACATTTTCTATGAAGCTTTGTCGAGCAGAGAAGGCCAGTGGTTGTCAGTCTGTTTTTGGGAAACACAAAAGCGGACACTGTCAGACGGAGCTGTGATGTTCGGGAGGGGGACAACAAGAACTCTTCTGTCTTGCCGGCTTGTTCTCTTCTGTTAAACTGAATTAGCTCTGCATGTATTGAGTGTCAGACTGCTCATGCTCAGACAGACGAGGTCTGTGTCTCTCTCAGAGAACAAAGATGCTTGTGGCTGCGGCACCTCCGGCCCTGCAGGATTTCACAGATTTGAATTTGCACTGTGCAGATGTGCATGAACGTGCACGAGGGCAGATTTTAAGGCAAAAATAAAAGCCGGTGAGGAATTTAAATACTGCAAAGGTAAAAGTATAATGACGTACAGAATTTAATTTCATTCGTTTTTGTTTTAGGTTTTAAAATGCTTCGGTTTTCTCTCATTTTAATTTATTTTATTAGGTTCAAAAAAGCAATTATAATATAAAAACTCTAACTAACAGTCATGTAGACATCCCAGTGCCTCCTTAACTCCTTTGACCAGTTAGATATTGTCGCGAAATATTGCTTCAGTTATTTCTTCATTTTTACCCCCCAAAGATGAGTTTTTTTTCTTATTTGAGTCGACTAAAATATTTTTACATCTACTGTTAGTTAACTATAAAAGCCTTGCTGACATACTGAGTATCAAAACAAACAATAGCTGATTTTTTTTTTTTTTTTTTACATTTGAGGTTAGTGTTCGC